>JAWZYT010006988.1:0-2500 GCA_034508575.1 Petrolisthes manimaculis | reverse complement strand
GTAATTTTGAATGATTAGACATTTATGAGTACTTACATTTTTTACTAAGATGATAAGTGACCTTCTCTATTATCGGAAATCAGGAAAAGGTGAGAGACAAAAGTGTAGCCCAGGCCCCAGTGTTATCCAATCTGTGGTTCACATACCTAGTGGAGTACACAGCATTGTTCAAAGGGATACGTGAGAACACACACACACACACACACACACACACACACACACACATATATATATATATATATATATATATATATATATATATATATATATATATATATATATATATATATATATATATATATATATATATATATATATATATATATATACCGGTATCACATTTCTTCAGATTCTACCATAATACTGAGAATTAGATGGGAATCTTGGCCCAGTAAGTGTGTGTGGGTGAGGGGGTCTCGAGGAGGGAGGGGGGGTAACCTATAAAGAAGCGTATCCTACACATATAATACATTAACAGTGCTGACTAATAAAGTTGATGAACTTGAGTCACTCTAGCTCAGAAGTTAAAGTGTGTGTGCATCTGTTTCAACAATCCCCTCGTCACTCATTAGGTTGTAAGAAATTATCAAGCATTTAATTAGTTCTCTCTTTTTATTTTAGTATAGAGTATTACATTTTATTTTCCAGTACTCAAAGTATACGAGCTCTAAATATTTTATCTGCATTGCCCTTCCAAATATAATTGAGATTAATGAACCAAGATTGTATTGTATGTGATGGTAGAAGGAGGTAACAAAGGGTAGGTACAACAGGCAATAAAGATCCGACAACATTGGCCTAGGGAATATTTTTTTGATGTGGAATGGGAAGGGACTCTTTACCTTGCCAACAAAAAAATCGTGCGTACAGTGCAGTGCCGGGGAATGCATGTGGATATGAAAACCCGACGCACTCACGTTACTTTATTAAGGCCAGTGTTCAGTTGGCTCCATCTGTCGCATCACAGTGTCTATATTTGTGCCATAGGAATGCTTTTGTTGCCAATATACACTTTGTACTCGCCTGAAAAATTTTATATGCAGAGTTATTTTTCATATATATATATATATATATTTTTAATTGTATGTGCTTGTTATTTACCTGGAACACAAATACACACACCCACGTACACACACACACAAACCACGTACACAATTTCTCTCTGTAACACACACACACACAGTTGTAATGTGGTAGCTGGGTCATAAATCTGGGCGTCTGTGATATTTTACGTTAGTGTCGGAGGCCACCACTACTACTACTACTACTACTACCACCACCACTAATACTACTACTACCACCACCACTAATACTACTACTACCACCACCACTAATACTACTACTACCACCACCACCACTACCACCACCACAACTACCACTACTACTACCACTACCACCACCACCACCACAACCACCACTACCACCAACACCACCACCACCACCACCACTAACACCACTTCACTACCATTACCAACACCACTACCACCACCACCACTACCACTACCATTACCAACACCACTACCACCACCACCACTACCACTACCACTACCACCACCACTACCACCACCACCACTACCCAAACCACAGCTATGGGCCAGAAATAATGCTAGATGTAACCCTAAGTCATCCTTAATGTGTCCGGGGGAAAGCTCCATATATTCTCAGGGGCTTGGGGGGGGGAAGGGGGGGGGGCGCGTGGGTAAAGGGGGGAGGAAGGGGGGTTGGTTGTCAGCGTCGAGAGGGTGAAGAGGGACAAAAGGAGAGGGTGGTTTATGAAATTAGTTTGAGAGAGAGAGAGAGAGAGAGAGAGAGAGAGAGAGAGAGAGAGAGAGAGAGAGAGAGAGAGAGAGAGAGAGAGAGAGAGAGAGAGAGAATATATCAGTTGCCTACATATCACTACAAAACACTATTCCCCTGATGTTCTTCTGTTTATCTCATAAGAATACACGTACAAGAAATAACAGAGTATATAACTTTATTAACTGGTAACATCACAGTAACTATAGTAACTAAATCTAACTAAAGATTGGCCCAGGTTGATATTTTATACACTGTGAACTGAATCATTAATAAACCTTTCGAGGAGGAGAGGGTAAAAAACCACAACATTCGTTTCGTTTGTATTCGTAGTAATCTCTGTTTGTGAGCACGTGTCTATGTATGAGTGACGTAGCGAGGTTATAGTGAGTGTAAGACTATCTAACCTGTGTGTAGTGAGTGAGTGAGTGAGTGTGTGTGAGTTACGATGTGCCCACTGACTGAACGTGCGTGAGTGGCTCCGTGTGTGTATGTGTGTTGTTCCCTCTAGAATATGCGAGGTCGGTAGCATGTCGCATTTCTGCCCTATAATTGGAAGCCCTAAATCTGTTCTAGTTGTTGTTGTTGTTTTTGTGTGTGTGGTGTTTTTTTTTTGGGGGGGGAGGAGGGGGAATTGCTAAAGAGTGATAGACAGCATTTTGAGTCGAAGTTTGTATGTGAACAAGATTGAGATGTTAGCTAT
>JAWZYT010006987.1:5000-25000 GCA_034508575.1 Petrolisthes manimaculis | reverse complement strand
GTATTACATCCTTCCATCATTACGTCTCTCCCTCCCACATCACATAACACAAATATTTTATCATCCCAACAACAACAACATAATAATAATAATAAATAATAAGTTAATTATATCTCAACACATCATCATTATATATCAACATAGTCTCATACATAGATTATCTCCCTTTCATTCATTCTCTCTCTCTCTTTCTTTCTCTCTCTCTCTCTCTTTTTATTTTCTCTCTCTCTCTCTTACACACACAAAACCTCATCTCACTCCCTTTCCCCCTCTCTCTCACTCTCTCTTTCTCTTACAAAACCTCTCTCCCTCCCTTTCCCCCTCTCTCGCACTCTCTCTCTCTCTCTCTCTCTCTCTCTCTCTCTCTCTCTCTCACCTGATATAGTAAGATGAATCAGGTTTATAAAGAGGTGAGTTTTCCATTGAACTATATAGTGGCCAAGAGTTTTCCAATGGCAGTGAAACCTTCTCTTCATTCTCTGTGAAAAAAAAAGGGGGTGGGGACAGGTCAGAGATCGACTTGGAAATTAAGGTCAGGTCAGGTCAGATCAGGTCAGGTCAGGTTAGGTCAGGTCACACTTGGTATTATATAGTTAAGTTATGTTTAGGTTAGATCAGGTTAGATTAGGTATTATATAATTGAGGTCAGGTTAAGTTAGATCAGATTAGGTCAGGTCAGGTCAGGTCAGGTCAGGTCATACTTGATAATAATACAATACAAGTCATATAAATAAATAGTCATATATATAAACATAATAAAAACTAATGAATGAAAAAAATTGAATAACTAGATAAATGAATAAATGAATATATAAATAAACATATGAATAGATAAATAAATGAATAAAGAAAGAAAGAAATACATAGATAAATGAATAGATAAATAAATATGAAATAAAGGGGTTTACCTGTGTTCATAAGGTGAGCCTGTGTCGTAAATTTGACTTTCATGAAATCTGTGGAACGAAAAGAAAAGAAAATATAATAATGATAAAAAAAAATAAACTGTATGTCTTTCACTGCACGAATTAAAAAAGATAAATTGGTTATAAAATGTAACGAAATAAATACACAAATATATATATGATAAAAAAAAAATTGTGTCAACTTTACCTTGATTTAATACCATGATGAAGAAGAGACATATTACAGTTGATATAATCCTTCCTTCCATTTCAATTAGGTTTGGTTGAAGACTTTTTTTTTATTTCTGTGGAGTAAAAAGATTCGAATGTGGGTCAATTTAACGAGACTAGAGAATTTTACACCTTCACCACTACTACTACTACTACTACCACTACCACCCCTACTACTACTACTACCACTACCACCCCTACTACTACTACTACTACCACTACCACCCCTACCACTACTACTACTACCACCACTACTACTACTACTACTACTACCACTACCACCCCTACTACTACTACTACCACTACCACCCCTACTACTACTACTACTACCACTACCACCCCTACCACTACTACTACTACCACTACTACTACCACTACCACCACTACTACTACTACTACCACCACTAATACTACTACTGGTTCACTATATATTCAGTCAGCACGCACGGAAAATCTGTTTCTGTTGTCAGCGCTGATTCGTGGGAAGTTGAAAGATGAACAGGAGGAAGGAGGAAGGGCGAGTGAGTTGTCAGTACTGGCAGGGTCGCGTGTGTGAATATGTGTATTTATGTGTGTGTGTGTGTGTGTGTGTGTGTGTGTGTGTGTGTGAAGCAAGGAAGGAAGAGATTTAATTGTGTGTAAAGTGTGTGGGTGTGACAATGTGTGTGTGACAATGCATGTGTGTGTATGTGGGTGACAATGTGTGTAGATGTGTGTGTGGGTGGGTGTGTGTGACAATGCATGTGTGTGTGTGTATGTGTGTGTGTGTTTGATAGTGACGTAGGTGTGTAGGAGTGGTATGTTTGTGTAGGTGTGATGTGAAAGACAGATAACACAATAGAATAAAGAGGAGGGGGGGGGGGGAAGGAAGGAAGAATGAAAAAGGGGAAAGGAAGGAAAGGGGAAATACTGGAAGGGGAGAAGAGGAAAGGAAGGGAATGAATGGAAAGAGGAGGGAAGGAAGGGAGAGAGGAGGGAGAGAAGGAAGGAAGGGAAGGAAGGGGGAAATGGAGGAAGGGAGCGAGGATGAAGGGAAGGAAGCAAGGAAGGGAGAGAGGAGGGAGAGAAGGAAGGAAGGGGGAAAGGAAGGGAGAGAAGGAAGGAATGGGGAAATGGAGGAAGGGAGCGAGGATGAAGGGAAGGAAGGAAGGAAGGGGGAGAGAGGGGGCCGCTTCTCTCACAAAATTACAATGCACAATTTTGTTTTCTCTTCATTTTGTACACACCTCCGCTTCCCGTACATTGTCAACTTCACTGAATAATACCACAGTTAATAACGTAACAACTACAGCCAAGCAAACCCATAATACAACACAATAATACATGATGTGTTGATATTTCCATTGTATGTCAGAGGTGGAATTGTGTTGTGTTGTGATAACAGGAGCCGGGAATACAACCGGGTTATGATTCCACTATAATTATGCTTATGATATACTGGAGCAACTGATTCCTCCAAATTATTCCAAGCAACAGAACACCACTACTTTTGCTCTTCTGGTCCTTTTTCCTGGCATACTTTGGAGGAATCAAGGAACTCTAAATGTAACAAAAGCGAATTACACCCTTAATAGCTTCTCATTCCTCTAACTATGCCACGAAACAAACTCCATCAATATAGGTCTGTGTGTGTGTGTGTGTGTGTGTGTGTGTGTGTGTGTGTTTCGTGGTACTGTTTGGAGGAATCAAGACACCTTCCAATGCACCAACAAAACCATCTTCCCTTGGCTTTGCATTTCCTTTTCAGCGTGTAAACAAAGATTTGGTTGGTAAGGTCCGTATTGTGGTCTGCCTTGGAATGACTTTTATGGTGTGTTTATAGAACGAGGGGGAACACACACACACACACACACATGATACATACATACATACAGTACACATTCTCACTTTAACACACACACACGATACATCCATACAGTACACACACATCTTTCTCACTACAACAAGCATATCTTTCTAATATCTACACACACACACACACACATGTATAGGTAATAGAGAGGAGGGACAGTAAGTAGCACACACGAGGGAAATAAAAGTAAAGGAGGTACATTTGAAGATCACATAACATTAATAATAAACCCAAATCCATTCACTGTATTTACCCAAAAGAATAAAATTAATATGACAGTGTGTATAATTTTATCATATATAAATTATACAGGATTATTAATAAAACAATAAAGAGTTCAAGTAGTGTATAGGTTGGTTATATTTAATACTGTAATATACACCATACAGTATTTATGTATATTTATTATTATTATTATATATATATATTTATTTATTTATTTATTTATGTGTATATACAGAATACATTTGAAATTTTATTATTAATTAAAGGATATATATTTTTGGTACATTGGAGTGTTTTGATTCCTCCAAACTTTGCCAGGAAACAACAGCACCTGATTGGCTAATAAATATTGTTGTTGTTGTTGTTGTTGTTTGGAATAGTTTTGAGGAATCAGTTGCTCCAGATATACCAGAAAATTGGAGGTAAAAGAGTCCTCCAAATATTGCCATGAAACACACACACACCTATATGTAAGGAGTTTGTTTCATGGCATGGTTAGAAGGAATCAAAAGCCTCCAATTTAATACAATTAATACAATTAAATACAAATTAATACAGTACAATGCTAGTTTCCTTCATATATATACATACATACATACACTGATAATAATGTATATACTGTATATATATTTTCTTTTGTTTTTTATTTCATGGTGGTGAATGGGAGGCTACTGGTTGCTCCAAACTATACCATCACCTGTTTCATGGTATACTTTGGAGGAATCGGTAACTTTTGAATTATTATTTTTTATTTCAATATATAAATAATAACGTCAATATATAAATAATAACGTCAATATATAAATAATAACGTCAATATATAAATAATAACGTCAATATATAAATAATAACGTCAATATATAAATAATAACGTCAATATATAAATAATAACGTCAATATATAAATAATAACATCAATATATAAATAATAACGTCAATATATAAATAATAACGTCAATATATAAATAACGTCAATATATAAATAATAACATCAATATATAAATAATAACGTCAATATATAAATAATAACGTCAATATATAAATAATAACGTCAATATATAAATAATAACGTCAATATATAAATAATAACGTCAATATATAAATAATAACGTCAATATATAAATAATAACGTCAATATATAAATAATAACGTCAATATATAAATAATAACATCAATATATAAATAATAACGTCAATATATAAATAATAACGTCAATATATAAATAATAACGTCAATATATAAATAATAACATCAATATATAAATAATAACGTCAATATATAAATAATAACGTCAATATATAAATAATAACGTCAATATATAAATAATAACGTCAATATATAAATAATAACGTCAATATATAAATAATAACGTCAATATATAAATAATAACGTCAATATATAAATAATAACATCAATAATTATATAAATAACGACAGACTGAGATCACACACTGGAGAAGTAAAGTAAAGTAAAGTAAAGTAAAGTACTGTACTGTACTTAATTAAAGCAGGAAGTAAAGTGTTGGTGGTTAAAATTCTATCGGAGCAACTTAATTCCTCCAAACCATTCCAAGTACTGTAATTTATAACAACAAGTCACAACCACCATTATTATTTTTTCGGAGCAACTTGATTCCTTCAAACCATTCCAAGCAACACCAAGCCGCAACCACCATTATTATTTTTATCGATCTGGTCCCATTTTTCCCGGCATAGTTTGTTGAGTCAGACGGTAATTACAATATTACTGTCTGCCTCTCAACAAATTATAATCTTTACTTCCTTTGATGACAAGCAGATAGTAATTACAGTACAATATTTCTGTAAATCTAACTTAGTTTTCTTATGGGACTCTGTGATGTAGTCTGAAAATTGGAGGTAAATATGTCCTTCAAATAATACCATGAAATACACACACACACACCTATATGTAAGGAGTGTGTTTCATGGCATAGTCAGGAGGAATCGGAAGCTTCCATAAAATTCCCATACACAATCACAGGGTCCATAATTTACCAAGCTCTAAATAACCCAAATATATTTTTCCTGCCATAAGTTTTTTGAAGGCTTCTTAAAGGAGATTCTCTGGTTGATGAATTGGAAGGTTAATGATTCCTCCAAACTATACCAACAACAACAACAACAACAAAAACTACATACCTTTCATCACACACACATATATATACTCTGCTCTTTTTTTATTACTGGTTAGGTTGGTGAAGGGGTCGCATAAAGTGAATTTTACATAAAGTAAATTGTACATTTCCATAAGAAATAATGGTACTTTAACTTGAAAATTGAGCCTCCTTGTTCCTGTTATTTTAAGAGTTCGTGTAAATTGCATTGATTTAATTTTTTTCATGATAAGCACTATTTCAAATTCGCATAAAATGAGAGGAGTGTGTATTATTATTATATACTGTACCTATACTGTATCTAAATAAGGAATTGAACTGTACATACAAACACACAATGAATATATTATAGTTAAGACAAATATTCTCCCATCATTATAATACAGTATCAGTCCACATTATTTTAATCATTACACCACACCATACAACACTATCATATCACCACATCATCACACTCACACACCATCATCCGCACCACAACACACCAAAATATCACATTAGTATATCACATCATCACAACACCATACCACACTGTCACACCATCCACACCATCATCACAACACCATACCACACTATCACACCATCCACACCATCACCACAACACCATACCACACCATCACACCATCCATACCACCACAACACAACACAACACAACACACTGGGAGTCAGTAGATGTGGTAAAAGATCCCTTGTCTTTCTTTGTGTGTGTGTGTTCATAATAATCATCACATCATCATAACACCAAACCACACTATCATAGTATCATAGTAATATATAGTTAATGTGTATAGTAGTAGTAAATGTATAGTTAATATATAGCAGTATATGTATATTAATGCATAGTAGTAATGTATAATAGTAAATGTATAGTTATACTGTATATGTATAGTAGAAATGTATAATAGTAAATGTATAGTTATACTGTATATATATATAGTAGAAATGTATAGTAGTAAACTACAAATGAATTCTTACCTAAACTGTACAATTTGAAAAACCTCTGCACCAAAAAAATGAAGATTAACTAAATAAAACTAACGTTGATTGACTTAGTGTATATTGTATTGCTTTGTAAAGGTGAATAATGATTGTATACAAAATGAAAACACAATATAAAATGAAGATTGAACTAAATAATGAAAACACACTATGGTCAGTAATCAAGAACACATGGTAGGGTGTACGATGGCAGCCCTATAGATCGAAGACAGAGCCATCGTATAGGGTCCCAAGCCATTGTCAACACCACGCACACACACACACACACACACACGGATGTACATGTATGCAGCTACAAAGTAAGTAAACGTCATACATACATATATACTGTACATACATACTTATATACGGGGGTTGATAAATTATTGGTACATTGGAGTGTCACGATTCCTCCAAAGTAAACCAGGAAACAACAGGTATAAAAAAGAAATAATAATAAAAAAAAAAAAATAATAAAAAAAAAAAAAAATAATAATAATAATAATAATAATAAACAAACATAATGTTGGCCTGTTGCTTTGAAGAATTTATTTGGAGGAAACGGTTACTCCAGAATCACCAACAATGTAATACCCCCTTACAATGATATTCTTTCTTTATAAATCAATAATATTATATTACTCTTTATGTGAATACTGTATTATAACTAAACTAATAATTCTAAATATAATATAGTTTTGTTTGTAATGAAGTGAAATTCTACTTTTATATATTGGATATTTTACTGGAAATACAAAACACAAAATTGTTATTCTATTCTAACTTGGACCATCTTGAAGAAATTGTTGGTTGGATCTGTCAAATTCTGAGTTTGGCAAAAATATGGGAATCAAATAAAAAACTGATAAAATGTTAGACTCTGTATAAATTAATCTCCAAATTAATTGAAGGAAAAACCCCATTATGACAACCATTCCTTCTCCTCCTCCTCTTCCTTCTCTTTTCAACCATTTCTCCTCCTCTATTCAACCATTTCTCCTCCTCTCAACCATTCCTTCTCCTCCTCTTTTCAACCATTCTTCTTCCTTCTCCTCCTCTCTTTAACCATTTCTCTTCCTCCTCCCTACAACCATTACTACTCCCCTATTTCTTCCTCTCTTCAGCCATTACTCCTTCTCTTTTCCTTCCTCTATTCAACCATTCCTCCTCCTCCTCCTCCTCTTCCTCCTCCTCCTCCTCTTCCTCTTCATACAGTCACGGCAGCATATTTTCCCGCCCAATATTTTCGTCAAGACTCAATCAGTAGTCGTTGGTAGTGTGGGTTGACTTGCCACGTGGGTAAGTGAAGACCAAACTCCAGGGCCACCAAGGCAGCAAACTCCCAGTGGGTCAGATCACGACGGTTTAGACGGAATGTACTCTCCGTTTTCTGTAAGAGGAGAGAGAGAGTAGAGAGTAGAGAGTAGAGATGGGTTACTGTAGTAGGGTGTAGTATAGTTGGGTCTCTGAAAAATAAAACACATACACACATAAAAAACAACATATACACACACACAAAAAATATACATACATACACAAAAAACACACATACACCCACACACACAAAAAAACACACACACTACTGTATAAAAACAAATAAAATCACACACATTACTGTATAAAAATGAAACCAAAACACACACACTACCGGTACTATATTTACTTCTCACATTTTTCCAACGTTCGTGACTTATATACCCAACATAATTATGATGTTAATACATAGAGACAACATATATACCTCAATGAGATTACTCAGTGTGTCTCCCTTCACATCGTTCATTTTGGCCGAGAGGATGAGACACGCGCCGGCGATGAACTTGCGATTCTGTTTGTTGACGATGGTCTTGAGAATGAGGCGCTCATAGTAGACGTACGCCTGGGCCACCGTCAGCAGGTCTATCCCACACTCCTGACGAGCTATCTTCAACATCTCACGCTTCAGGCTGCAAACAAGAGATCGGTGAATGAAATGGAATGGTGGGTGGAACGGAATAAAATAGTGTGTGGAAAATAATTGAAGGTGGAATGGAGATAATCTAAAGTGGAACGGAGATAATTAAAGGCAGAACAGAATAACATAGTGTGTAGAAAATAATTGGTGAAAAGGAGATAAATTTAAAGTGGAATGAAGATTATATAAAATGGAATGGAGATAACTGAAGGTGGAGTGGAATGGAAATTAATAATAATAATAAAATAATAATAATAATATTAACACTAATCGCAACCCACCTGCGCAATTTACTGAGCGTGAGTTGGATGTGCGGGAACTTACTGCGAAACTTGTCATTTAATTCTTTTTTCAATTCGGAGGGTTTGGTGTAATCCATTACCGACGTCTGTATAATGAGAAATAAAAAATAAATATCTCGGTTAACACACACCCAATAAAAGAAAAAGAGTGTGTGTGTAAAGAGAGTTTGTGTGTGTGTTAAATCATAAATATTTAACATGAATACTTGTTGTACCACACCAATATTTTTGTTCATCTGGTTCTGTTTCCTAGCATATGTTGGAGGAATCAAGGCACTCCAATGTACCAAAAGTGTATTACATGTACTGTATTATTCCCTAAATGATAAAATAACACTATGTATACTGTACACCACTTGCCATATATGAAGGGAATCGCAGCAGTTTGCGGTGTTTTCCGGCCCTCAGCTCGGGATCGTCGAGGGTGTTGGGGAGGTAAGGTGCCCCGACCGCTGATAACATACCCGGCACACACCTCCAGTCATCACCGTCACACACCACACCTGTACCAACACCAACGCACACACACACACACACACTGTTTAGTATCTCATGTGTAAAAAGTGTCTGGGCAAAACACACACACACACACACACACGGTCAGGAGTGGGTAATACAATACAATCATCACACTAATAAAATAATATAAAAGTGGAAGAATATTTATTTATTTACACTCTGCTCTTTTTTTATTACTGGTTAGGTTGGTGAAGGGGTCGCATAAAGTGAATTTTGCATAAAGTAAATTGTACATTTCCATAAGAAATAATGGTACTTTAACTTGAAAATGGAGCCTCCTTGTTCCTGTTATTTTAAGAGTTCGTGTAAATTGCATTGATTTAATTTTTTTCATGATACGCACTATTTCAAATTCGCATAATTTAAACTCGCATAAAAAGAGAGGAGAGTGTATATATTTATTTATTTACTTTTTTTGGAGGGGAGGAGGGGGAAGGAGAGGAGAAAAAAAGAGGAAGAAATGAGAAAAAAAGGTAAGAATGAGAGGTAAAAGAAGGGAGGAAAAGGAAGGAGGGAGGAAGAACAAAAACAAAATGGAAGGAAAAAGAAAAGGAAAAGAAGAGAAAAAAAGGAAAAATATAGAGAAAAAAGTGGGAAGGAGGAAAAACAAATAGGGAAGGAAGAAGAACAAGAGGAGGAGGAGGAGGAAAAAAAGGATGAGGATGAGGAACAAGAGGAGGATGAGGAGGAGGAACAAGAGGATGAGGATGAGGAGGAGGAACAAGAGGATGAGGATGAGGAGTTTTAAATTTCAAATAGATTCACAATTTACACATTTTTAAAAATTAATAGCAAAGTGCAAATTTTTTTCGTTTACGCGATTTTACACTTCAAGAATATAATAATAACCTGTGTAAAATGAGTTACAATTGGCAGCATTTATAACAGGTATGGTCTTGTATGTACTAGTTATTAATGCTGCCAACTCTGCCTGTCTAATTATAAATAGTGATAGTAATAGTGATGGTGGTGATAGTGGTGATAGTAATAGTAGTAGTGGTGGTGGTGATAGTAATAATAGTGGTAGTGGTGGTGGTGATAGTGCAATAATAATGGTGGTAGTAGTAATACAGTAATAATAGTAATAGTAATGGTGATAGTGGCACAGTAGTAATAATAATGGTGATAGTAAGAGTGGTAGTGTAAATAGTGGTAATAGTAATAGCGGTGGTGGTGGTTGACAGTGGCACAGTAGTAGTAACAATGGTGATAGTAGTAGTAGTAGTATTAAGAGTAATAGTGGTACTGTATTGGTCAAGATACAGTAGTGTCTTGTAGTAAACATTCATATGATGTGCAAATAAAAATAGAAACATTTCAGGCAGGAACAACACATCCCAACCAACCAAATCAATACCTCAACACAAAATAGTAATTAAGTGGCAAGTATTTTTTTTATGTGTTTGTAAATCTGGAGTAACTCTGAATCCTCCAAACTATTCCAAGCAACAGAACACCATTATCTATGTCTTTCTCTCTTTTCTGGTTCTGTTTCCTAGGATATTTTGGAGGAATCAAGGCACTCCAATGTACAGTCACAATCAAATATCCACCAACACTTTTCTTCCATCGTAGTAAATATCTTGGTAATAAAGAACAACACGTGTATGATTTTGCAGCACCTCATAATAATAATTGAGGGGGTTGAGTTGACATAAGATGTTGTTGTATGATTATATTTTGACATAGTGTGGAGGAAACAGTAGTAACCTTCTAATAACTATATGTACTGCCATGAAGAGAAGTGTACATACAGTATACATTACATATATTACTGTACTTCTAATCTATCCATTAAATTAAGGAGAGATTGAATCTATTATTGGTGTAGGAATTGGAAGGTGTGTGATTCCTACAAAGTATTCCAAGCAACAGGACACCACCATGATATTTATTTATATGGTCCTGTTTCCTGGCATACTTTGGAGGAATCAGCAGCAACAACAGCAGCAACCCTTTAAATCACCAACACAAAAAGAAAATTCAAACTTCTGCTACACACAAAACACACCTAAACAAAAAGAAGGAAGAAGTTACAAGAGAAAAATAGGCATTATAACACAGAGCTAAATACTACATTAATGTATATAAAATGTGTAACCAATAAACAGGCTTATTATAAAAGAAAACACACCATCAATCATCATTACCAAAAACTGATTACATATATAAATAAATAAATAAAAATCAATCATAATTACCAGTAACTGCTTAAAACAAATAAGAAAAATAAAATAAATAAACAAATAAATAAATAATACAGCACAACTGGTAAAAAAAAAAGAATTATCAATAATTACAGAAAACTGGTAAAAAAAAAATGACTTCCATTCTCATTACAGACAATTAATAAAAAAAACCCTTCCATTTCCATTCTCATTAGAGACAACTGGTAAAAAAAAAAAAAAAAAAAAAAAAAAATACACACACACACACACACATGCTTCCATTCTCATTACAAAAAAAAAAAAAAAAAAAAAAACACGCATGCTTCCATTCTCATTGCAGACAACTGGTAACAAACAAATCATATTGGCTGATGATACCCTTTCTGGTCATGTGTTCCCCCGCCTCTAACGCCCTCAATAAGGTCAATGTCCCGGTGAGTACTGGAGTTCCACCACCACCACCACCACCACCACCACCACTACTACCACTACCACCACTACCTGTAACAACCACTCTCAGTGTTGGTAAATCTGGAGCAAATGGATTCCTAAAACAAACTCCAAACACCAGATTATCATAAATGTTGATAATCTGGTTCTAGACTAGACCAAGGGTTCTCAATGTGGTCGATATTGACCCCCAGGGGTCGATGGGATCAGCCAAGGGGTCCATGAATAGCCAAGGGGTCGATGAATAGCCAAGGGGTCGATGAATAAGAAAGAAGAAAAGGTATGTTACACTGAGAATTAAGCTACATATACTCATACACCTTAACATATTTTCTTACTGTGTGTTACCTTTTTATCATACTACATGTCAACTACTAGTACTAGTACTACTACTACTCATACTGATTTTGGCATCAGTGTTTTTTTCCTTGAATTATTAAAAGCTAGGCTGCTAGGGGGGTCAACAGAAAATGTGCAATTTCATTGGGGGGTCGACGAGTTAAAAAGTTTGAGAACCCCTGTTCTAGACCAACTGATTCCTCCAACTACAGTACAGTACTCCAAACACCAGATTATCAGAAATTTAGATAATTTGGTTCTGTTTCCTGGCATAATTTTGGAGGAATCTAGGTGCTCCAACATACCCTTAAGGACCCTGTGTTGTAGTTAGAAAATTGGAGATAAATGAGTCCTTCAAATATTGCCACGAAACACAACCTATAGGGAAGGAGCTTGTTACATGGCATGGTCAGAAGGAATCAAAAGCCTCCAATTTTCAAACACGATAGAGGGTCCTTAAAGCACTCTACTGCATATTTCATTATTTATTTTCTTCACAATCAAATAAATCTACACTATAAAAAGTTAAGTTAATTTTACGTACATACAGTATGTCACATAAATCATACTCTATTTTATTTTCACACAACAATACAACATCTTTATACTAATATTTATACTTAAATTCTATGAGTAACCTACCGTAATTTTATGGTGAGAATCATTTTGAGAGTAAATTAGCGGACTACTGATTCCTCGAAACTATACCACAAAACAGATACCTTATTAGTGACACAGAGGTGATATTTTTGTTGTTGTTGTTTCCTGGCATAGTTTGGAGGAATCGGTAGCCCTCGAATTTAGTCAAAAGATTTTCACCCTTTAAAGGACCCTGTGTGTGATGTAGTCGGAAAATTGGAGGTTAGCAAGTCCTTCAAATATTGCCACGAAACACACACACACACACACAATACTCTCTCTCTCTCTCACACACACACACACACAATACTATCTCTCTCTCTCACACACACACACAATACTCTCTCTCTCTCTCACACACACACAATACTCTCTCTCTCTCTCACACACACACACACAATACTATCTCTCTCTCTCACACACACACACAATACTCTCTCTCTCTCACACACACACACACAATACTCTCTCTCTCACACACACACACAATAGTCTCTCTCTCTCTCACACACACACACAATACTCTCTCTCTCTCACACACACACACACACAATACTCTCTCTCTCTCTCTCACACACACACAATACTCTCTCTCTCACACACACACACCTATATGGAAGGAGCTTGTTTCATGGCATGGTCAGGAGGAATCAGAAGCCACCAATTTTCATACACAATCACAGGGTCCTTAACGAATATATTATACAACCATTCATGTTTGGTATAATAAAGCGATATAAGTCAAGCAATTAATAGGATATATAATAATGGTTAGTAATAATGGAATGTATTAATAGTTAAGTCTACAGTACCGGTAGTGTTAATTAAGTTATTGTATCACTCTTCCTTTCACACTATATTTCTTCCATTCTGTCTGTATCTCTTGTCCACTCCCCTACCAATCACTTCACTCTCCCCAACACTCTCTCACACACTCTCTTTCTCTTCCACTCCACCTCCCTCTCCCTCACCCTCTCTTTCTCTTCCACTCCACCTCCCTCTCCCACACACTCTCTTTCTCTTCCACTCCACCTCCCTCTCCCACACTCTCTTCCTCTGCCACACACTCTTCCCATAGCTTCCCATACCTTTATCAGCATGTCCGTGTGGTGAGTGAGGTACATAGTGAGCTGTGGCCTTGTGTGTGGCTGGCTCGTAACTAAAACACCTCGCCACACCTGGATGCATACACCTCTCACTGGGGTCACACAGCTCGTTATGTTCAGAGTGTTGGCGACGCGGGCGGCAGAAGAAACTACGCGACGGAATCAGCAACTCACAGTACGACACTTCCTGGGGGGGGGGGAGAGATGAGGTGTTGAGTAAGAAAAGAAAAATATAGCTTTTCTTTGATTTATGTAAAGATAAAACTGGCTCTTATTTTACACAACCCACTCACTAGGAATTCATCGGATCGGTCGAATCCGAGTATACTGGCCGGGTCCCCAGTGTCACTGATGGTGGATAGGGTCCGTGTGCCTGAGGTGTGACGACGACGACCGCTCTCACCGCGACCATAGTGGTGGTGGTGCTCGCTGCGACTATAGTCAGAGAGACATACAGTAATAGTGTTGACCCTTGATATATACAGTTAAATCTCGTTATTTCGGACCCCGTTATAACGGACACAATCAGCTGGAGATTTTTTTCTGAATTTTTGTTTCTCTATTTTTTTCTAATATATTGTTTACATTATACAGTAGGTATATTATTTACACATCATTACATACCTATTTATGTATATATACAGTTGAATCGCGAATAAATCCGAGGAGTTCTTATACAAAATGAGTGAAATCATTATGAACATGTCACGAAATGATATATATCACTGTCGTCTGCGAATAGTGTGTGTGTGTGTGTGTGTGTGTGTTGCCACCACTTCTCCCGCACTCCTTCCCCCCCCTACCCTCAGTCTCCATTCACCCTAGCTCAAGGTCAAGGGAATATAGGCCTAACATGCGTTGTCACCTTGTGTTTGACTCGCTCACTTTTAGTAATTAACGAGTTAACCACCAGCTTCATGTCAGGTGGTGCATTTACAAAACGGAAGGTCATATCCTTCCATATCAAGAAGGAAGGTTTTTCTCGAACAGAGAAAGGAGAAGGAAACACCAGAGTGTGTGGTTGATAAAAGTAAACAAACGATATCACACACTATCTCCCCTCTTCCCCCTACTCTCCCCCCCTACCACCTCCACTACCACACACACTATCTCCCCTCTTCCCCCTACTCTCCCACCCTACCACCTCCACCACCACGGATGTCCCAGACTCATTTCAGTCATTACTCAAAATTGCGTTATTCGAGAGTCAACTGTATCTATATTTTGTGGTAATTTTTGCACATACACTTTTTTTTTTTTTTTTTTGTACCCCTCGTAAAAATTCGTCGCTATAACGGTCAAACCGCAAAAACGGACACCCTCTCCCCCTTATTAGTCCGAAATAACGAGGTTTAACTGTACAATGAACAAAATACTCGAACGTCAAGAGATTTTCCCTACCCTAAATTTGTAATATGTTCAGCATAATTATATATATGAACGACAACATGGCAAAATACATCCCTTCATTTTTTATAAGTTCAGCATAATTATATACAAGAACGACAACAAGACATAATTCTCCCCTAAACTTTGTTCACGTTTTGAATAATTATATACAAGAACGACAAAAAATACAAAAGCCATTCAATGTGCACCTACCTTCCCACTCTTGCTTTGTTGTAAGGTAGAGCTGAGAAGATGTGGAATGGAATCTTGTGTGTGGAAAGGAGAACCATGCGCTCATCACGTATGTCATGAGACGTCTTGAGGAACTTGACCTCCTTGGTGGTGGGACCTGACGATTCAGACACACTGCTGGACAACTTCCTCGTCCTCCCACCTGTAATGCCTGGGTCAAAAAGTAAATGAAATAAATAATGCCTGAGTGAAGTAAATGAAGTAAATCGCAAACTCACCAAAACAACCAGAGAGATTTGACAAGATGATTATATAAGAGCAGGGAGTGTAGAGTCATGTATGTAAACACTGCAATATATAATATGTTCCAACACACGGGAGGAACAGACTAACACACCATATGGTAACTCCTAACATTATTTCATTACTTAAAACAGAATATTATACAGTGCATTACATGTGTGTAATAAACTGTTTGTAATGAATGTGTGTACAGTAAACCCATGTACAGAAATGCCTTGTTAACCACTTTTTGTTATGTGTGTGTAATAAACTGGATGTAATGAATGTGTGTATCTGTATAATATTTCCATCGACCATTTCACAAGTTGATGGCACAGTCTTTACGAGAAATCTGGGGGTTGGTTAGGCTAAAATTATTCTGTAGAGAGAACCACACACACACACACACACACATACTAAATCTGGGTATTGGTTAGGGTAAAACTATTCAGGACACTTTCTCTCTCTCACTCTCACACACACAAACACAACAGACATACCAATTGGCAAAGCACAACTTCCGTCCATGCTCAGAATGACGATGGTTGGTTGTGAATGAATAAAATGTTGCCATGTGAAATCCAAGATGGGAGAGTAACCTTGGCTACCTATAAAAAGTGTAGCCAGCATATCATTCCCATAACACCTGGCCTGATAACATTTCCCTACAATAACACACCTCCTTGATAACACTTCCTGACAATAACACACTGATTTGATAACACTTCTGCCTGTCAATATTGTGATTTGTAAACATCATTACAGTATACAAACATTACATATGATAACATGTATAATTTATACTGTGTTGGGTTGGAAGTGATGCTGGTCTTGGAAGTCCTCGAGATGTTTGGTTTATTTTTTCTATATATTTTTTATTGGTTTATCTTTTTCTTCTTTTTTTTCTATTATTTTCATCTATCCTTTATATTATTTTATTTTTTTGTTGGGGGAAATGTACGTAAGACCTTAATTAATTAATGGATCAAAATGTTAGCTAATTAGGGATATGGGATTATTAGGGCGATAAGTTTATTAGAGTTAGGTACAGTACTTACTAGGATTAGGGTCTTACTAGGCTTAGGTGTTTACTAAGATTAGGATCTTACTAGGATTAGGATCTTACTAGGATTAGGATCTTACTAGGATTAGGATCTTACTAGGATTAGGATCTTACTAGGATTAGGATCTTACTAGGATTAGGATCTTACTAGGATTAGGGTCTTACTAGGATTAGGTGTTTACTAAGATTAGAGGTTTACTATAATTAGGTCTTGATTTGGAATTTAGGGTGTTACTAAGGTTAGGGTACGTACTAGGGTTAGGTGCTCCAAGACTTTCATTGCTGCTGAAACACTGTGGGTTGCTGACGAGGGAGATGTGGCGGTGGGTGGTGCGTTTCCTCGGACCAACCTCAGAATTATTCGTGTTGGTTCTGGAAATACAAGAGATCGATTTGTAATTTGCTGTGGTCTAGGTTAGGTCAGGTTACAAAATGGTAATCAATAGTCAAAAATACTGTACCAAAAATACACTTAATCAATAAACAAACTTAAAATATAAAACACGGTAAATTTACAGAAGAATTGGGTTCACTATATTGTATATTTTAGCATCATTATCCACTATTTTGGACCATTCTAACACATTTTTCATCTATGGTGTTTCTCTCGGAGATGACCCGTTTTATAAACATAATTTGGAAACTAGTCTGACCTGACCTGCCCTAACCTAGACCACAGCAGACTACCGAGACCTAACCTGGGCAAACTACCGGGACCTAACCTGTGTATACTACCAGGACCTAACCTGGGCAGACTACCGGGACCTAACCTGGGCAGACTACTGGGACCTAACCTGGGCAGACTACCGGGACCTAACCTGGGCAGACTACCGGGACCTAACCTGGGCAAACTACCGGGACCTAACCTGGGCACACTACTGGATATAATCAATGTAAACTATGTAAAAAACAATCAATAAATAAAAAAAGAAAGAAAAAAATAACTTACCTGTCTCTAAACTGAATTTGCGAGTCAACAGTTTCTTTACCATCTCCTGTTACCGTTGTTACTGTTGCTGTCACTCCTGTTGTTACTGTTGTTGTTGCTTTCCTGTTGATGGTGTTGACTACTGTTGATGTTGATGTTGATGTTTTCCTGTTGTTTACCGTTGGTCCCGTTGCTGTTGACGTTTTCCTGTTGTTATCATTATTTTCCTTATTATTCCTCCTTCTGTTACTGTTGTCATCACTGTTGTTACCTCCTTCTGCATCATCGTCTTCATCGTGTGGTTTGTTCGCCCCTTCGCACCCACCACCCACACCACCCCCATCGTACCGCCCATCCCTCACCGTACCCAAGAACCCCCATCCACCCCCATAGTGTGATAGTCTGGTGTCTCTGTGTGTA
This sequence comes from Petrolisthes manimaculis, assembly GCA_034508575.1. Taxonomy (NCBI): domain Eukaryota; kingdom Metazoa; phylum Arthropoda; class Malacostraca; order Decapoda; family Porcellanidae; genus Petrolisthes; species Petrolisthes manimaculis. The sequence goes on along the minus strand of JAWZYT010006987.1, from coordinate 6,925 downwards.
CCGTCAAGGGAAATATTAGACAGGAAGGTTAAGGCTGCTAGACGACGACGGGAACGCTGTCTCTGTATCACCGTTGTTGTCGCCATCTTATTATTTACTCACTCACTCTCACTCGCTCACTCTCTCTCTCTCACATCGATGGCTACTTTGGCTAGACTTTACGCCCATTTTATAGCCCACCCGCTCACTCTCTCTCTCTCTCACATCGATGGCTAGACTTTACGCCCATTTTATAGCCCACTCGCTCGCTCTCCTCTCTCTTCTCTCTCTCTCTCACTCGCTCTCTCCTCTCTCTCTCTCTCTCTCTCTCTCTCTCTCACACACACATTAGCTAGACTTCACGCCGTATAATTATAATACTATATAGGAAGAGTTAGATTAGGACATTTTCCAAAATCTCGGTCCAAAACAACTGATATTGAACACAAAAAGGCCAAAAAGGTTTCCAAAATTAGGGACAAGGATTCATTTATCTCCAACAAGTTTATGATTACATTGAGGGTGTAAAAGGCTATACTTTTTGTTTTTGTTTTGTAGTTTAGAAATTAATTAATCAATGAAGTTGAATAAGGCCCGTGGAAAATTAATTATAAGAGCGTGAAAAAGATTCTCAATCGTGTAAAAAGAGGACTTTGATTATTATTTCAGTTATGTTATAATATATATTTATTAGGTTAGGTTATGGTTATGTCATTTTCTCAGTACCCTATACAAAATTTAATTAGTTCCCCAAAATCTTATCCTTGGCAACGCTGTTCAGTAATAAATTATCTTTCCTTATGTAATATAATTTCACACCTATTATAGCCCACTGTAGCGTGAATACTGTAACCTTGACAATGCTGTTCTGTAATGCCAATGGTGGTAATTCTTTTTTGTTACATTGGAGTGCCTTGATTCCTCCAAAGTATGCTAGGAAACAGACCACTGAAGAGCAAATATAAGAGTGTTCTGATGTTGCTTGGAATAGTTTGGAGGATTCAGTTGCTCCAGATTTACCAACACAGAGCTTCCCCTTCACAACACACAAAACTTGCCAACATTTATATTTACCAAGAATTAAATATTAGTTTTATCGTAGTATAAGGGTAGATAGCTGGGTTATCAATTACGTATAAGGTTGCTACAATAATGAATAAAAACTTTAGTATGCGTATCATCACAAATTTAGTCAGTTATAAGCGAAATTAATATCAGAATAATATTTATACATAACATCTTGAAAAGCTTTAGCAATGATGAGTGTGTTGTTGTGTTTGTATCGGCCACTAACAACAAACAACAACAACAACAACAACAACAACTACACACACACACACACACACAAATAATACTACACACACTCGATAAAAATAAGGAAATGTATTATTATTATTATTTGTACATTTAATGATGCCAAATAATAACAATCAATACATCTATTTGGTTGGAGATAATAATAATAATATGTATAAAATTTCGATTGACACCACACACACACACAGACACACACACATAAATCAATAATAGTCATGTTACCCATAAAATTATAAGAGGTTAATTAATAAAAATATTTAATTGGCATATAATTATTTTGTCCTTGAAAATCTAATTGTGTTATTTTCAATCGTGTACGAAACTTATAAATAATTAATTAAATATATATAATTGGTGGATCTTGATTATGCCACGAAATAATTTAATTAAGCCCTTTTTAGTATATATAATTATATGTGTGTGTATGTAGCAATATTAGAAAGACTTAATTACCTCCAATTTTCTTATTTATATAAAAATAATATATAATGGTATATCACGTGAGTCCTTTAGACAGACATACAGACAGACTGACATACAGACAGACAGACAGTGGAGGATCAAAACAAACCACCACCAGCCTCGGGAAACCTGCCAGCTGAGAATATATTTTTTTCTTTTCTTTTTTA
>JAWZYT010006986.1:5000-14108 GCA_034508575.1 Petrolisthes manimaculis | reverse complement strand
AACGAGGTTAATTACCAGCAAATAATACAACTTTGGCGCCACTTTTATCAGAGCGAGTGACGGCCAACGCACTCCTCATTTCGGTGTACAGTTGAGGCCAATAATTCCTTCACACTCTAACAATCTAGATAGACCTCCTGGAAGAAATGAACCGGTTGATCCAGGAGATTTTTTTTTGTTGACCTATTTTGTTTATCTCTCATAATTAAGGGACCCTGTGATGTAGTCAGAAAATTGGAGGTGAATGAGTCCTTCAAATATTGCCACGAAACACAAACACTTACCTATACGGAAGGAGCTTGTTTCGTGGCATAGTCAGGAGGAATCAGAAGCCTCCAATTTTCATACACGATCACAGGGTCCAAATTAAGTGGGTAGGTAATATAGTGCTGGTAAATCTGGAGCAAACCGATTCCTCCAAACTAATCCAAACAACAATAGACCACAATTATGTTTATTCATCTGGCCCCGTTTCCTAATATACTTTGGAGGTATTAAGACGCTCCTCTAATGTACAGTTGGCCACACATGAAACTGGTACGCCTCGCTACTTGTGAGGTAGCTACAACAGGAAGGAAAGTGAGGAAAAGTTATAGTTTGTTGACAAGCAGATAGTAATAATGTTTTACCGTTTGTATGTCCACAAAGCACATCTTTTTTCACTTTCCTTTATTTTGTAGCTACACCTCACAAGTAACGAGCTATACCGTACCAGCTTCATGTGTGCCAACTGTACATACCAAAAGTGTAATATCCCATTAAATTTCGATGGTGGTCTCATTGGCATAGAATAAATTTATAATCATAGCAATGCATCCAATCAATACTGTTACGGTGTGACATCTTCACTATGTCACATCGTATTTATATTTTACTATCACATCTTCACTATCTTCACTTAATAGTGAAGAGTCTTCAAAGAGTTGGTATATTTTTCTAATTTCTCTACGAGCTATTGTTTCATATTTAGATGAAACAAAAACTTATAAATCTACTTTTATCGAAGGTCGTACGAGTAACACCACTGAGCCTAATACACAAACAGATGTAAATGGAAAGTCGAGGTTCAATTAACACTACACGAGGCCATTAGAATAAGTCATACAGCCATTACCAGTGCCACGGCTACACGTGTATATGTCATGGTAATGCGACAAAAGCTTTCAGTTCACAGAAGCATAAAGTCCGGCAGATACAAAGGTCCTGGCGATGCTGTTTGGTTTTACTTTTGATCTAATTAATACAAAGGTGAGGGAGAGTATAGTAAAGAAGAAGGCTATGTACTATCATAGACAAAAGTCGTGTCGCTGTCTGTCCCATAATTTGATATAACTCGTGAAACTTAATGAAAGACCCAACACAGTAATGTTAGTGTCCTGTATGGTTACCCCTTTACCATATAGGCTACTTTCATCAATTTTCACGACACGAGTTTTTTTGTCTTTGATAGTACGTCAACGGAGATAGAGAAAAAACACAACTGACTAAACCCAATGCAACTGTTCTGTGACCGTCATGTATAGTCAGTCCATCGTCATTCCTACAAGGTTTGGGGAGAGTTTAGGGACCCTGTGATCCTGTTCGAGACCTGGTGGCTTCTGATTCCTCCTCACCATGCCACGAAACAAGCTCCTGTAATGTTGGTGGTGTTTCGTGGACAAGGTTTGAAGGACTCGCTAACCCCCAATTTTCCAACTGCATCACTGGGGTCCCTTAACAGTTTAATGGTAGTAGTGGTGGTAGTGGTAGTGGTGGTAGTGGTGGTGGTAGTGGTGGTGGTAGTGGTAGTGGTGGTGGTAGTGGTGGTGGTAGTGGTAGTAGTGGTGGTAGTGGTAGTGGTGGTTGAGTCACGTATGGATGGTATGTGTGTGTCGAGTATGAACTGAAGGAATGAGACAAGGTTATTTCTTGCCCAATGGTTTTCGCAAGGTCAGATTCCTAACCTTCAGTAACATATTATACTCAGTGTCTCATAGATATTGTGCAAGACTTTAAGAGGTGTTTACTGAGATTTTTCTGAGCAAGGAATTTTCTTTGCAGGTTTGTCCAATTCATAATGATCACAGCTGGGATGGCAAAGGGAAGGAAGACTGATTTAAGACAGGGTGAGTGACATGAAACAAAATAGACTGAAGAACGAGTCAGTGGCAAAGATTAGAGACAGGGGCAAAGGTCAGTGTGAGGGACATATGCAGGCAGGGACGAACAGGGAATAGCAAAAGGAAAAAAGACAGATTAAGACAGGGTGAGTGACATGAGACAAAGACTGAAGGAGTCAGTAGCAAAGATCAGAGACAGGGGCAAGGGGTCAGTGAGAGAGAGAGAGAGAGAGAGAGTGGGGGGGGACGGAGATAGGGAGACTCAGATGGGCTGTGTGGGGACTGGGGAGTGTGTCGAAGGGAGTGGAGGAGGGAGGGGTAGTGTGGATAGTGTGTGGGAGGGAGTGGGGTAGACAAGGGTAGTGTGGACAAGGATGGTGGTGAGAACTTCCCAGATGTGGTTACCCTGTGGTCGTATGGGGGGTTGTGAGAGGGGGAGAGAGGGGGGAGGGAGAGAGAGAGGGAGAGAGAGGGGGAGAAGGAAGGAAAGGATATGGTGTGAGTGAAGGAAAGGATATAGTGCAAAGTACAGGGAAGTGGGAAGTGAGTGAACATGAAAATTATTATAGAAATAGATTGGACATGGTGGAGAACATAGGATTTTGGTAGGGGAGAAAACACTACAGGTATAATGAACAGTGCAAAGACATGAATAGTATTAGAGAAACATAAAGGTGGAATGGAGTGGATAGGAAAGAGGACATTATTTTACAAAGGGTGGTGGTACATGAACAATATTAGAAGAGAAGTATGAAGGACTTTTGTAATTGTTATTTGAATGAAGATAATGATGATGAGGGGGAGGAGACGGACAAGGATGTTTGAAATATAATCTCTCTCTCTCACTATCACTCTCGCTCTCGCTCTCCTCCTCTTTCAAACCCCCTCCTCCCGCTTCTCTCTCTCTCGTCGTCCTCCTCCTTACTCTCGCCTCAATCTCTCTCTCACTCTCTTTCTCAAGGGATCATTTGAGACACAGAGACAGATACAGACACAGACAGATACATACACAGACAGATACATACACATAAACATAGACAGAAACATAAACATAGACAGAAACATAAACAGACACAGAGACAGGCACAGACACAGAGACAAGCACAGACACAGAGACAGAGACAGATATAGAAATAGACAGAGACAGAGAGAACCCACCCTCAAATGATAGATAGGTTAGTAGACAACAAACACCCCTGGGAATCCTAACCCTCACCATAACACTCCACACAAGGACACACCATACACATCAACGAAACAGTTTGGGAGAAAGTATTGGTGGTGGTGGTGGTGGTGGTGATGGTGGTGATGGTGGTTGGGGGAAGAAGATGTAGAGAGAGGGGGGGAAGAAGATGTAGAGAGGGGGGGGGGGAGGGGATGGGGGTGACTACATTAGATGAGGTTTTTAGAGTTTATTACTGATAAAACTCTTAAACACATCAACAAAACTGATTCCCTTACTTGTATAATGTGGGTGTGTAGCTAAGGAGGTGTGTAGTAAAGGAGGTGTGTAGTAAAGGAGGTGTGTAGTAAAGGAGGTGTGTAGAGTAAGGCAGGTGTGTAAAGAGACAAAAAGACACACGTAAAAGCAAGACAGATGTGAAGAGGGACAAGGAGACACACATATTGAGCAAAGCAGGTGTGTAAACTAAGATGAGGGGGACAAGGAGACACACATGTTGAGCAGAGCAGGTGTGGGAGCAAGGCAGGTGTGTAAACAAACTAAGGCAGGTGTGAGAGCGTTCCATCTCACACATCAGAGGGCCCAACAAGAGACGAAAAGAAATGTGTTTTTTATTGACACGGGACGATCTTCCTCTTCTCTATTCATTTTCTCTCTTCTCTCTTCCTCTCCTCTCCTCTCTTCCTCTCACCTCTTATTTGTTCTTTCTTTCTCTCTCCTCTCCTCTCTTCCACTCATCTCTCCTCTTCTCTCTTCCTCCTCTCCTCCCTTTCCTTTCTCCTCTCCTCCTTCCTTCATCTCCCTCCTGCATAAGACAATGTAGGAGGAGGGAGAAAGAATAAAGGATGAGGAAATAGAAGAGAAACAGAAGGATATTGTGAGGGACAGTGTGGAAGGTAACCTATGTATGAGGGGGGAGAGGGAGGGAGAGTGAGGGAGATGTGTATGTGAGGGTCTGTAAGGTATGTATGAGAGTGGTAAGGTGTTGTTGTATGACTATATTTTGATATGATACTAATTATGAGGTGCTGCAAAATCGTACACGTGTTGTTCTTTACTGCCAAGATATTTACTACGATGGAAGGAAAGTGTCGGTGGTTAGTGGATTGTGGCTGTACAGTAACGAGCTCTAATAAGTATCCAGGTCTACTTGGAATAGCCTGATGGAGTAGCAAACGAGACCCAGCCAGAATAAGTGTTTTAATAATGGGTTCCCTGGAGTGTCTTAAGGACCCTGTGTTCGTGTGTATGAGAATTGGAGACTTCTGTTTCCTCCTCACCATGCCACGATATAAGCTCCTTCCATATAAGTGTTTTCTGTTTCGTGGCAATATTTGAAGGACTCATTGACTTCCAATTCTCTGACTATATCACAGGGTTATGAGGCAACAACACTAACGATAAGAAAACAACAGCATTATATAACTACAGTGACATTAACAACAGCAAAATAACAAAACAACAACAACAATAAAAAACAACAGATCAATAATAGCAATAACAATAACAAAACAGCAACAATAACAGAACCAATAACTACAATAACAATACAACAGCAACAACTACACCAATAACAACAAGACTAACACACACACACACACACACACACACACACACACACACACACACCTGACCTCCAGCACACGACTATGCCATCACCTTTATGAGACCGTCTGCCTCGGTAACATACAGATTAACACAACACCACTAGGCTACCTCACCTCACCCTCATTCCTCTCCTCCCCTCACCTCACCCTCATTTCTCCTCACCTCACCCTCATTCTTCCCCTCACCTCACCTTCACTTCCCATCACCTCACCCTCACTTCCCCTCACCTCACCCTCACTTCTCCTCACCTCTCCTCACCTCACCCTCACTACTCCACACCTCACTCCACAATGGCACTTCAACATTAAACCTCACAAGCTGACCATGCCATTCCATAGCCTCACTTCTCAACTCACCTCAACTTAACAGAACCACTCTTCACCTCGTAACTCTCTCATATCTTTATCTCTCTTTCTTATCTTTATCTCTCTTTCTTATCTTTATCTCTCTTTCTTATCTTTATCTCTCTCTCTTATATTTATCTCTCTTTCTTATCTTTATCTCTTTCTTATCTTTATCTCTCTTTCTTATCTTTATCTCTCTTTCATATCTTTATCTCTCTTATCTTTATTTCTCTTTCTTATCTTTATCACTCTTTCTTATCTTTATCTCTCACACACACATCTCATAGGGCCGATTCCACAGGGCCAGTGATCGTGTAAGAATATTGGGAGACTTCCAATTTCTCCCAACTATACCACTAAACAAACACTTTTCCTATAGGTGGTGTTTCACGGTAGCATTTGAAGGACTCATTCACCTCCAATTTTCTAACTACATCACAGGGTCCCTTAATTAAGATGTTTTTCATGCATTTTGTCCTCATCTTCATCGATAAAGTAAAAATAAAATAAAGACAATTTTGCATCTTTCCTCCTTCACTTCCTGACCAATATGATAACCTGACTTCACTTCCCCTTACAGTACATCACACTCCATTTAATATGACCCAACAATACTTGACCTGACCTGATAGACTTGACCTGACCTGATAGTATTGATCTTTTTCTAACACTGTATCTGACCTGACCTCAAATGACCTTCACCTTTCATTCTCTTTTACCTTCGTCTATCCATCCATTACCACCTTTAACATTTGACCTGACCTGACCTGACCCCACTTGACCTTTATCTAACACTGCATCTGACATGACCTCAAATGACCTTGCCCTACCCTTCCATCTTTCGTTATATAACCTACTACCATGACCTTTAATACTTGACCTGTTAAGACCAGACATTCTTGACCTTTCTCTAACATTCCATTTGACCTTTCCTATCATTCCATTTATGACCTATTCTCTGAACGGACCTAATCTCCCAGGACTGATTTGACCTCTCTTTGTTGCATCTTCATTGACACACACCACTTTCTGACCTGACCTGACCTGACCTGACCTATCAAAATGGCAAGGGTTACAAGGTCATGTCAGACAGGAAAACGGAAAGGAAGGGGGGGGGAGAAAAGAGGGGGAGAGGAGAGAAAAGAGGGGGAGAGGAGAGAAAAGAGGGGGAGAGGAGAGAAATGAGGGGGAGAGGAGAGAAAAGAGGGGGAGAGGAGAGAAAAGAGGGGGAGAGGAGAGAAAAGAGGGGGAGAGGAGAGAAAAGAGGGGGAGAGGAGAGAAAAGAGGGGCGAGGAGAGAAAAGAGGGGGAGAGGAGAGAAATGAGGGGGAGAGGATCCACTATTAGTATACCATTTAGAAATTTATAGTATCTGTTTTCTGGCATAGTAATGAGGACGAAGCAGTAGATCTCCTATTTACAAAAAAAAAAAAAAAAAAAAAAAAAAAAAAAATCTCCCTTTCAGACTAAAAAAATATTAATATTCTTTTATGAAGGATATGTATAGTTCACTGTATTTATTTTTTTTTTTTTTATCATGGAGAATATAAATGTAGCTATTTCCTTTTTAGTACTCATTATGTTCTTGGATACTAATTTATTCAAGTGTTGACAAGTTGCAGACGAGTTTATTATTGTGAATATTCTTGGTATAATTTGTCTTGGGTAGTGTGTGTGAGGATGTGAGAGTAGAGTGTGTGTGTGAAGGGAGTGCAAGAACAGAGTGTGTGGAGGGAGAGGGTGTGTGAGAATGAGAGGGTGTGTGAAAGTGTAAGAATAGTGTGTGAGAATGAGAGTGTGTGTGAAAGGGTGTAAGAATAGAGGGTGTGTGAAAGGGTATAAGAAGAGTGTGTGAGAATGAGAGTGTGTGTGAGAGGGTGTAAGAATAGAGGGTGTGTGAAAGGGTATAAGAAGAGAGGGTGTGAGAATGAGAGTGTGTGTGTGAGAGGGTGTAAGAAGCGTGAGTGTGTGTGAGGGTGTGAGAATGAGTGTGTGTGTGTGTGTGTGAGAGAGGGTGTAAGGAGCGTGGGTGTGTGTGAGGGTGTGAGAATGAGTGAGTGTGTGTGTGTGTGTGTGTGTGTGTGTGAGGGTGTGAGAGTGAGATGGTAGCCACGGTGACCTTTAAGCAAGCTACACCAAATTAATATTTTACTACATTCTCTCTCCCTCTCTTTCACACACACACACACACCACCTGCCCCACTCTCTCTCCCTCACACTTATCCCCACACCCTCTCCCTCACTCACACCATACCTCACTCACACCTCTCTCAAGCATATGAAGTAAATGAAGAATAAAATGGGATGAGAAAGAAGTGAGAGATCTGGTTTACATGTTACTGTCATGTCGAGTTAAAATGAGGATGGAAAGTAGAGAAAAAATATATGTAAGGCGGATTTAGGCTGAGGTGAGGTGAGGTGAGGTGAGGTAAGGTGAGGTGAGGTGAGATGAGGTGAGGAAACAAATAAGGTTCAAAATGAGGCAAGGAAAGAAATAAGGTACAAAATGAGGTACAATGAGGTACAATGAGGTGATAAGGAGACATGCATGAGGTAATATGAGGTGTTGCAATACGTGTTATACCCACCAGAGGGATGGATAACCTCATTTTTTTTACTCACTCTTAACTTCACCACTTGCTCCCTTAACTCAAACTAATACTTCTTAACTCACTCTCTCTCTCTCTCTCTCTCTCTCTCTCTCTCTCTCTCTCTCTCTCTCTCTCTCACACACACATTACTTTTCAATCTCATCTTGCCCCCCCTCTCTCTCTCTCTCTCTCTCTCTCTCTCTCTCTCTCTCTCCTTCTTCATTCTCTCCTCGTCATGTCCCACCATTTTATTTCCATTCTTTCCACTCCATGTCGACCTTCTCTTCAATATTTCTTTACCCTCATGCAGTTCCTTCTCCATATTCCATCCACTTTATTTTCTTTCCTTACTCTTCTTCCTCTTCCTCTTCTTCCTCCTCCGTTCTGATCCTATTAACTTTCTCCTCACACGTTCCTTCCTCCTTTCTCCTCCTCCTCCTCCTCCATTCTCTCCTCCTCTTCCTAGCTCCTCCTCCTCTTCCTCCTCCTCCTCTGTTTTGATCCTATTAACCTCACATGTTCGTTCCTCCTTTCTCCTCCTCCTCCTCCTCCTCCATTTTCTCCTTTTCTCTCCCCCTTTTTCTCTCCTTCAGAACTTATTCCTTCCAGTTCCTCGTATTCAAGCCACTAATTGACCTTCTCTCTCCTCCTCCTCCATCTTTTTCTTCTTTCCTCCTCCTCCTCCATCCTTTTCTTCTTTCCTCCTCCTCCTCCTCAATCCTTTTCTTCTTTCCTCCTCCTCCTCCATTTTCTTTTCCCTCCTCCTCCTCCTCCTCCATTTTCGTCTTCCTCCGCCTCTCCACTCATTCCTTCCTCGTTTTTCCATCTTTTCTTACTACCATTTCCTCTTTTATTTTCTCCCTTTTAGTTTCTTTCCTCTTTCCTTTCATTTTCATTTTATCATCCTTTTTCTCACTTTATCCTCTTTCCTTTTTTCCTCCTTCATTCGCTCCTTTTTCCTCCTCTCCCTTCTTTCCTCCTTTTAACCCTTTTCCTTCTTTCCTCCTTCGTTTTTTCTGTTTTTATCCTTTTTCTTTCTTCCTGCCTTCATTATCTCACTTTTCCTTCTCTCCCTCCTATTATCCTATTTCATTCTTTCCTCCTTCATTGTTTCTCTCTCTCTCTCTTTTCATCATCTTTCCTTTTTCTCTCCCTCCTTCATTCCCTCATTTTTCCTCCTTATATCCTCTTTCCTTCATTCTCTCCATTATCCTCTTTCCTCCTACATTCCCTCCTTTTTCCTCTGCCTCATCTTCCTTCTCAGAATACCTTTTTTTTTTTTGC
>JAWZYT010006986.1:0-2500 GCA_034508575.1 Petrolisthes manimaculis | reverse complement strand
AGAGAGAGAGAGAGAGAGAGAGAGAGAGAGAGAGAGAGAGAGAGGAGAGAGAGAGAGAGAGAGAGAGAGAGAGAGAGAGAGAGAGAGAGAGAGAGAGAGTTTGAAACACCACATATAATACAAATTGAGAGAGAGAGAGAGAATAAGAAAAACAACAAATAGAACTATATGAGAAAATATAGTTATTAATAATTGGGATGTGTGTGTGTGTGTGTGTGTGTGTGTGTGTGTGTGTGTGTGTGTGTGTGTGTGTGTGTGTGTGTGTGTTTCGTGGTAATATTTGAAGGACTCATTTCCCCTCCCATTTTCTGACTACATCACAGGAATTGATGGCCCGATACTTGAAATTATAGCCCCCAGTGTGTGAGATACCGCCATCCTGGAAGAAAATATAGCCAGAAGAAATTATTTATGGTCACAGAAATAGGCAAACAATATAATTATAGCCAGTAGGAAAATATATATAGCCCAATAAGTATGGTATTATAGCCCAGTAGGAAAATATAGCCCTAATTGTATAAGAAAATATAGCCAAATGTGAAAACTATAGCCCAATGAGTATGAAAATATAGCCCAGTAGGAAAATGTATTGCCAAAACAGGTCATTTTACAAAATCTAGGAATAATCTTGATTTATTTTAAGTATTAAATATTTTGGTCTTGTTTTCCATAAGGATTTTATTAAGGGACCCTGTAGGTAATGTAGTCAGAAAATTGGAGATAATCGAGTCCCTTCAAATATTGCCACGAAACACACACACACCTACTGTATATGGAAGGAGCTTGTTCCGTGGCATAGTCAGGAGGAATCAGAAGCCTCCAATTCTCATACACGATCACAAGGTCCTTAATAAACTGTGGCATGGCGGGATTTAAACGAAGAGGGTTAGGATATAGCCCGGTGTGGCGAGATAGTTGGGGAAATATAGCCCGGTGTGGAGAGAATAGTTGGGGAATATAGCCGAAAGTTATAGATAGAGCCCAGTGTGGCGAGATTGTTATAGATAGAATAGCCCGGTTTAGCGAAACATAGCCAAAGGGGGTTGCCGAGAATAGTTGGAAAATATAGCCCGGTGTAGCGAAATATAGCCCAAAAGTTGGGAGATATAGCCCGGTGTTTGTTGCCATTGGTGTGGGGAAAATTCTGTCATTCGTGGTAATTTATGATTGAGTTTGGCGAGAATTTGACGAATGGTGGGGAGGGGGGGAGGGGGGGGAAAGGAGGGGAAGGGAATGGGGATGTGATGTGGGAGGGGAGGGGGAGGAGAAGAGGGGAGGGGGGAGGAGAAGAGGGGAGGGGGAGGAAAAGGAGCTAGGAGAAAAATGAAAAAGAGGAGGATGAGAACTGAGGGAAAAGAGATGAAGGGAAGGAGAGAAAACGTGATAAGTGATGAAGGAAGGGGAGAGGGAGAATTGATTGATTGATTGATTGATTGATTGATTGATTGATATTAGGCCGCGCCGCAAAAGAGAAGTCCTATAGCGCCAGAGAGAAAGGGTGATAGAGAGGTGTGACAGCAAGCAGGAACGAAATAAAATGAAAAGAGGCAATACAGGGTGGGGAGGGAGAAGTGATGGAGGGAGGGAGAGGGAGAGATGAAGAGAGGGAGAGAGATGAAGAGAGGGAGAGAGACGAAGGAAAGGTGGAGGGAGAGATGAAGAGAAGGAGAAAATATGAAGGAAATGTGAGGGAGAAGTGATGAAAGGAGGGAGAGGGAGAGATGAAGAAGATAAGGAGAGGGAGATAGATGAAAGGAGGGAGAGGGGGGAAAGAGAGAAGTGATAAAGAGAGGATGACGTAAGAAGTGTGGAAAGCGAATATGTTAGGACGCAAGGGAGAGAGGGGAGGGAGGAAGAGGGGAAGGAGAGAGGGAGGGGGGAAGAGGGAAGGAGGAGAGGGAGGGAGAGAGAGGAGGGAGGGGAGGGAGAGAGAGAGGGAGGGGAGATGGTCAGGAATGAGGATGCGAGTTCCAATGTGTGTGCCTGTATCTGTGCATGTGTGTGTGTGTACTTCTTTGTGTGTGTATGTGTGTGTGTTTATCTGTGTGTGTGTGTGTTTATCTGTGTGTGTGTGTGTGTGTTTATCTGTGTATGTGTGTGCATGTTTATCTACGTGTGTGTGTTTTGTACGTACGTGTGTGTTTGTTTATCTACGTACGTGTGTGTATGTGTGTGCATGTTTATCTACGTATGTGTGTGTGTGTGTACGTGCGTGTGTATTTGTTTATCTATACGTGTGTGTGTCTGTGTGTGAAGGTGTGGCAGGGAGGACGCCAGGTCGTAAATCAAAGTAAATTCCAATTGCGTGTGAAAGGGTTGGGAAGGGGGGGAAGGGGGGAAGGAAGGAAGGGGGGAAGGAGGGGGAAGGAAGGGGGGAAGTGGAGAGGAAAGAAGGAGGGAAGGGGAATCGTGAAGGGGAGGGAAGTGAAGAGGAAAGGAGGAGGGAGGGATGGGAAGGGAAAAGAAGGGGAAGTAGAAGAAAGGATGGGAAGGGAAGAAG
>JAWZYT010006985.1:30000-31248 GCA_034508575.1 Petrolisthes manimaculis | reverse complement strand
ATTAGGGGGTATGGGGGAGGGGTGTAGGGGTGGTAGCTTAGAATGAACCAGCTTCGAATAAGTGAATCAGCTTCGAAGCTACCACCCCTACACCCCCTCCCCCATACCCCCTAATACACCCCCTACACCCCCCCCCATATTCCCCTAATGGGGGGTAGGGGGGAGGGGTAGTCAACTCAGTAACCACATTTATGGACTGCCATTCAAACAGTAATTTTCAGCCAACATTTTTTTCTCTATAAGTGTTGCCAACTCTGGGGAATTTTCACTAGACATGGGGAATCAGAGGTGCCAATGGGAATATTATAGATCTTTTGTCAAGCAGACCTGGTAGTGGGGTAGGTAGCAGGTGGGGGGGGGGGAGGGGTGTATGTAGGGTATATTGAAGGGTAGGGGTATGAGGTAGTGTGGGGTATTATGTATGTGTGTGTATATGTGTGTGTGGATGTGTGTGTGCTCGTAGTAACCTGAGAATGTGGTAGGTGTGTGTATGTGTGTGTGCATCTCCTGCCATGCACTCAACTCAAATATAGGTGTAAAAATAATTATAAGCCAAATTTGAACCTATTTTTGAACCCTTTAGGAATGAGATAGAACCTTCTGGATAGTCTCATCATGTGGGGAATTTAATTAGCTTCAAAATAATGAACCCTATCTGAACCCCCTACGACCAATAGAACCCCCCAAAATTAAACTTTTGTAAAAAATATTTTGAAATAATTAATTTAAACCCCCAAAAATATTATTATTATTATTATAAGGAATTTTTACTTGTAGGTTGAAATTTTTTTTTTGTCTGTCTGTATGTCAATTTAAAACCTAATGTTAATGTTAAGAATTTATATATATATATTTTTAAGGGTTCAACTTTTTTTGTCGGTCTGTATGTCATTTAAAAATTATTATTATTATTATTATTAATATTATTAATAATAATAATAATTTTAATTTTAATTATAATATTATATATATAATAACAATAATAATAATAATAAAATATATATATGCTAATAATAAAATATATATAAGAATAGTATTAATAATAATAATATTAAGATTCAATATTCCATTTAGTTATAAAACACATAATAATAATAATTGTAATAATAATAATAAATAATAAATAATAATAATAATATTGTGTTTTAATATCCATATAAATAATAATAATAACAATAATAATAATAATAATAATAATAATAATAATAATAATAATAATAATAATAATAATAATAATAATAATAATAA
>JAWZYT010006985.1:7500-25000 GCA_034508575.1 Petrolisthes manimaculis | reverse complement strand
TGTAGGAATACTTATTTATTAAGGTATTGCTTATAAATGACCTAAAAATATCAGTAAAATCATACAATAAATTCCAACACCCTTATGTTTCCTTTATACACAGAAATATGTCCCTCTTCTGGTGTGGGATCACAGCAGGATGCTGAGAGTGAGTCACAGCAAGACAACGGTATGTGTTTACGCCTTACAGACCTTATTATAAATGGATGCATTGAAATAATGTGTGTGAGGTTTTCATTCTCATGCTAAAATTGACCCATTAAGCACTGCGACTATTGAGCTTTCAGAAACTTCTATATCATTTTATATATTCTATATATTTTTTTGGTCAACAGGATGGCCAAGGCAGGCAGTACTGCTCCTGATATAGACATTCAGGATGCACATGTCTGGTTTTGACAACCCCAGAAAAAAGAAGTACCAGATGTGGAATGACATCGCTGAGGAAATGCAGCAGAATGGCTATAACCACAATGGAACTGTATGTGACAACAAAATGAGACAATTAAAGAGGAGGTAAACTCACAGTGTGGTTTTGCCTTAACAGGTGACTCTTCTGAAGAATTTGTCGAGTCTGTGGAGAGTGAACCTGATACCAGAATATTTGAAGGTGTAATAGAAAGCCAACTGTCTGAGTTTCTGAGTCAGTTTGAGGACTTACACATCCCAGCCTTACCGCCTCTCAACATCAACGGGGATGACCAATACAGGTGAGTAAAAATAAACTGAGTATACTGTAATAAAGTTGTGTTCCCAGCCTGGCACTCGAGTAGGTCATTTTTTCAACACGGGACTGAATACCACCATTGGACTGAATAAATTTAATGTTTTGTGCCGTTCTAAGTCATTTTTCAAGGCGAGAGAATAAATTTAATTGGGTTTGTGCCGTTCTAAATCGTTTTTCAATGCCATACTTGCATTGCAATAAATGGATACATAAATGGCAAGAATTTTAGTCACTTTTAATGATGACCGAGAGTGTTAAGATTATAATATTATAATATATTAAGATTATAATTATAATAGCCATGCAGACTCAAGTTATCATATGGGATGTTTTGTTGTGGTGCAGTGCAGTGGGCCTCCCTTTATTAGACAGATTCTCCTCATTTTACGCTCATTTATTTATTTATTTTACTCAATTCATCTCACTGTTCTTGTTGCATCATTTTATGTACAGTCGCGATCCAAAATATATATCCAGGGTTGCTTCGTATAGCCGCGGATCGAGTATTAATTAAGCAAGTTTATGCAAATATGCAACAGGATAAGAGTTGTAATTGGTTCACTAGTAGGTCAAATGATTCGAAACTTCAACAACACCTGGATACAAATTTTGGACTCACTGATCTGTCCCGAGCTACTCTACACTTAGGCCTACTTCTTTTATGGACCCTGTGATCGTGTGTAAAAATTGGAGGCTTCTGATTCCTCCTAACCATGCCACAAAACAAACTCCTTCAGTGAGTTATGTTTCGTGGCAATATTTGAAGGAGTCATATATCTTCAATTTTCTGACGACACCACATGCAGGATCCCTTAATTAACTGTTACCACTTCTTTCTGTTCCCCAGTGTTTCGCTCGCTCTCTCTGACCTCAACATACGCGGCATCAGCAACATCGACGTGACTGAATTTACCCACACTAGTGAAGGATTTCAAGCGAATAGGCAGGATTTCCAGACTTTCCGTATGAAGTTCAACAAGCTCTACCTCGACGTGGGAACCTACAACGCTGCCGGCCATCTCCTGAACCTTCCCTTCAATGGAGAGGGTCCAATGAGGTGAGTGTGTGTGATGATGGATTTATTATTTTTTATTTATTATTATTATTATTATTTTTAATATCTTAACCTCGGGACTGTATACTGTCAGTTATAGTAGCCCGGGTCGCCTTCCAATACAAACAATGAGAATTATGTCTTGGGAATAATCCTGTAGCCTATATTTTTCTTCTCATCACTTCAGCTTGGGCTTCATCAACCTGGATATCACCATTGACTTTACCTGGGATCCCTTCAAGCCCTTGTACAATGGGAGCTGCGTCGCAAGTAAGTGTTGGTAGACACCCTAAGAATAGAACTACAGATACTGCTGGCCAGTCCCACGTGGTATTTTATGTGTTAATGAACATACATATATATATACAGTACAGTACAGTAGTGAAGAAGTGGAGGTGGTTACTAAGTATAATAATAATAATAATAATAATAATAAACGGTTTATTTAGGGGATGGCAGCCCGAAAGCTGAAAATATACATATTACAATATAATTGATTATGAGGATGATATTTACATGATGAATGATAAAAATGAATTGTAGTAATTTACATGCATACATTGGTATGTGTTGTATGTACAGTACAACAAAATTGATGGAGGTGAGGGCAAGAGAAAGGTTAATGGTGGTGCTAAGTGGGAGGATTAAGGATTAGGGAGTGGTGCTAAGTGGGAGGATTAAGGATTAGGGAGTGGTGCTAAGTGGGAGGATTAAGGATTAGGGTGTAATAGTCATGATGGTGAGTTTGAAACTTGAAAATAGTTAATGAGTGGCTGAGAAGGAAGCAGCCTTATAATTATTATAATATGGCATTAACTGTGAAATGGGACCTGTAATTAATGACATTTCCTTCTCTTCCAAGATCAACCGGTCAATCTTACAAAATCAATGAATCAGCCTTCTCTTCCAACAGGTTCAATTTGACGGTCTGAACGAAGGAACAGACCAGGGACAACTCATCAACATTGTACTTTCCTCGTTTGGACCAGACATCATAGACTACCTAGAAGTGCTCTTGAACTCGTCCCTATACTGTACCAAGCTGTGGATGATGCTCTGGTGTCAATACTCAATGGTGTCCTGTCATGTCCCAATAATGAAGAACAGTTTGACATCTCTGAAGTGCCTGTGATTATTGAAGATCTATTGACGAGCATTTTGCCATTACATAAGTATAAGAACGAGTAAAGAAGAATGGATCAAGCGTCTCAAGAAATATGTTGTACTATAGTTCAACAAAAGTATTAAAAGTTATGTTCTGTTATTAAAACTTCATCCAGCAATGCTTGTTGTTTCCTCTCTTTCTATATATACAAGTATACTATAATATTATATAGTGACTGGCGAACACATAGATTTGTAGTGACTAAATTGGATAAAAGTTGTTGATATTGAGATAATTCATTTTGGCCTATAACTGTGTGCACTATTGTAGCCCCCCATTTTCCAATTTATGCCAACTAGGTGTGATTGAGCTGTAAGTCATAGGCCTATATAATGTTTTGTTTAATTACTTTAAGGCATTTTCCCGAAGCAACTGTGGTCGATTTCATAGAGTAATTATTATCCCATTGTGATTATTTTATTAACCTCTTTATTTTCGGCTTATCTGAATTACTTTTAAATAGTTTCAGAGATGACACAATCCACACTTTCATTCCCCTCCTCTCCAGTGCATATCTCCATCTCCAGTTCTACCTCAACTTCCTCCCGGCTCTCACTACATATCACAATGTCGTCCGCAAACATCATTGTCCATGGGGACTCCTGTCTAACCTCATCAGTCAGTCTGTCCATCACCATTGCAAACAAGAATGGGCTCAGAGTGGATCCTTGGTGTAAACCCACCTCCACCCTGAACCCCTTAGTCGTTCCTGCTGCACACCTCACTACAGTTTCACTATCGTCATACATGTCCTTGACCACCCTCACATACTTCTCTGCCACTCCTGACTTCCTCATACAATACCATAACTCCTCTCTTGGCACCCTGTCATAAGCCTTCTCCAAGTCTACAAACACACAGTGCAACTCCTTCTGTACTTCTCCATCGCCATTCTCAAGGCAAATATTGCATCTGTAGTGCTTCCTGGCATGAAACCAAATTGCTCCTCACAAATCCTCACTTCTCTTCTCAGTCTAGCTTCCACCACACTTTCCCATATCTTCATTGCATGACTAAGCAACTTATCTATCCATTTATCTATAGCTCTGACGCCTCGTTCCCTCCGGGAACTCCCCCGAAGGGGGTGGCCACGGCAGAAAAGTCTCCAGTCTTCCCTGTTCTCACACTCCCTCCTTACTTGTTCAAGCCCTCCCCTCCCCCTCATGTTTCTCTCCTTTACATACTCTTCCACTCTGTTCTGCCATCTTACTGGCGGTCTGCCTCTCACACCACATCCCTCAACTTCACTTCCATACACCTTCTTTACAAACTCCTCGCCTTGCATTCTCTCTACATGTCCAAACCACCTCAAAGTATTACGTTTCACTCTCTCAACCACTCCACACTCAATACCAATTGCCTTCTCACTCATACCACATCTCCTATACACACTTTCATTACTTTCTCCATCCCACCTTGTCAGTCCACATGCACCTCTCAGATAACTCATTTCCACTGCACCTATTCTAGACTGATGAGCCCTACTCCATGTCCATGTCTCCGACGCATACGTCAGTGTTGGCAAGATTATACTATTTCGTAGTCCCCTTTTCACTTCCATACTCACACTTCTACCCTTCATTATCTTCCCCAGTGATCCTATGACCTGTCTACCCTTCACTGCTCTCTCCCTAATTTCTCTGTCCATACTCCCATGTTTACACATAACTGTACCCAGGTACTTAAACTCCTTCACTTCCTCCATCCTCTCACCCCTTAGGGTTATCTCACATACACACATACATACATACATATACATACACACATACACATACATACATACATATACATATACACACATACACATAGATACATACATATACATACACACATACACATACATACATACATATACATATACACACATACACATACATACATACATATACATACACACATACACATACATACATACATATACATATACACACATACACATAGATACATACATATACATACACACATACAAACATAGATACATACATATACATACACACATACATACATACATATACATACACACATACACATACATACATACATATACATATATACATACATACACATAGATACATACATATACATACACACATACACATACATATACATAATACATACACACATACATAATAATAAAAAAAAAATATATATTCTATCTATCTATCTATTTATCTATCTATCTACCTTTCCATCTATCTATCTATCTATCTATCTATCTATCTATCTATCTATCTATCTATCTATCTATCTATCTATCTATCTATCTATCTCAATAATACCCCTAGGAATTATTTAATATGGTGATATCTATCTATCTATCTATCTATCTATCTATCTATCTATCTATCTATCTATCTATCTATCTATCTATCTATCTATCTCAATAATACACCTAGGAATTATTTAATATGGTGATATCTATCTATCTATCTATCTATCTATCTATCTATCTATCTATCTATCTATCTATCTATCTATCTATCTATCTATCTATCTATCTATCTATCTATTTTTGGCCTAAAAAAGCCAAATTATTAAGAAAACAACAAAATTTGGCCTTAAAAGCCAAATTAGCGAGAAAAACACTTAATTTGGCAACAACAACAAAAAAATTTTATAGAAAATTAGGCTTTTTCATTCTTATTTTACCAAAGTTTGGCCTTAAATTCCCGAGTATTTTATTGGTTTTCTTTTATTTTTTTGTCATAGAAAACGTAATAATTATCAGATATTTTTATGGATGACTATTTTATTTTTATTTTTATTTTAATTAAAGGGAAATTAATAATAATAATACATACAAACATACACATACATACATAAACACACACAGGTATACATATATACAAACATATACATACACACAAACACACACCCATGCACGTGGATACATACATACATACACACATAGATACATACATATACATACACACATACACATAGATACATACATGCATATACATACACACATACATACATATACATACATACATACATATACATACATATATACACATAAATACATACATATACATACACACATACACATAGATACATACATATACATACACACATACACATACATATACATACACACATACACACACACATACATAATAAAAATAAATAAAAATAAATATTCTCTCTACAAATAATTGTCTACATAAATCTATCTATCTATCTATCTATCTATCTATCTATCTATTTATCTATCTATCTATCTATCAATCTATCTATCTATTTATCTATCTATCTATCTATCTATCTATCAATCTATCTATCTATCTATTTATCTATCTATCTATCTATCTATCTATCAATCTATCTATCTATTTATCTATCTATCTATCTATTATATATTCCCATTGAACCCTGTTGCTTCTGAGACCCAAAAAACTCGATTTTTCGGTGTTTTTAGTCTAAATTTGGGATATAAACGGGTATCGAAGATGCATGCACAAATCGACTTTTTGGGCCAAAAAAACGTGTTTTAGCATTTTTTTTGCCAGAAAATTGATTTTTTTCTAGAACAGTGTAGACATGTACAAATCGCTTCTGAGACCCAAAAAACTTGATATTTCGGTGTTTTTAGGCTAAATTTGGGATATAAACGGGTATCGAAGATGCATGCACAAATCGACTTTTTGGGTAAAAAAAAACGTGTTTTAGCATTTTTTTTGCCTGAAAATTGAAATTTTTCTAGCACAGTACAAATCGACTTTTTGGGCCAAAAAAACGTGTTTTAGCATTTTTTTTGCCTGAAAATTGAATTTTTTCTAGCACAGTACAAATCGACTTTTTGGGCCAAAAAAACGTGTTTTAGCATTTTTTTTGCCTGAAAATTGACATTTTTCTAGCACAGTACAAATCGACTTTTTGGGCCAAAAAAATGTGTTTTAGCATTTTTTTTGCCTGAAAATTGAAATTTTTCTAGCACAGTACAAATCGACTTTTTGGGCCAAAAAAACGTGTTTTAGCATTTTTTTTGCCTGAAAATTGAATTTTTTCTAGCACAGTACAAATCGACTTTTTGGGCCAAAAAAACGTGTTTTAGCATTTTTTTTGCCTGAAAATTGAAATTTTTCTAGCACAGTACAAATCGACTTTTTGGGCCAAAAAAACGTGTTTTAGCATTTTTTTTGCCTGAAAATTGAAATTTTTCTAGCACAGTACAAATCGACTTTTTGGGCCAAAAAAAACGTGTTTTAGCATTTTTTTTGCCTGAAAATTGAAATTTTTCTAGCACAGTACAAATCGACTTTTTGGGCCAAAAAAACGTGTTTTAGCATTTTTTTTGCCTGAAAATTGAAATTTTTCTAGCACAGTACAAATCGACTTTTTGGGCCAAAAAAACGTGTTTTAGCATTTTTTTTGCCTGAAAATTGAAATTTTTCTAGCACAGTACAAATCGACTTTTTGGGCCAAAAAAACGTGTTTTAGCATTTTTTTTGCCTGAAAATTGAAATTTTTCTAGCACAGTACAAATCGACTTTTTGGGCCAAAAAAACATGTTTTAGCATTTTTTTTGCCTGAAAATTGAAATTTTTCTAGCACAGTACAAATCGACTTTTTGGGCCAAAAAAACGTGTTTTAGCATTTTTTTTGTCTGAAAATTGAAATTTTTCTAGCACAGTACAAATCGACTTTTTGGGCCAAAAAAACGTGTTTTAGCATTTTTTTTGCCTGAAAATTGAAATTTTTCTAGCACAGTACAAATCGACTTTTTGGGCCAAAAAAACGTGTTTTAGCATTTTTTTTGCCTGAAAATTGAAATTTTTCTAGCACAGTACAAATCGACTTTTTGGTCCAAAAAAACGTGTTTTAGCATTTTTTTTGCCTGAAAATTGAAATTTTTCTAGCACAGTACAAATCGACTTTTTGGGCCAAAAAAACGTGTTTTAGCATTTTTTTTGCCTGAAAATTGAAATTTTTCTAGCACAGTACAAATCGACTTTTTGGGCCAAAAAAACGTGTTTTAGCATTTTTTTTGCCTGAAAATTGAAATTTTTCTAGCACAGTACAAATCAACTTTTTGGGCCAAAAAAACGTGTTTTAGCATTTTTTTTGCCTGAAAATTGAAATTTTTCTAGCACAGTACAAATCGACTTTTTGGGCCAAAAAAACGTGTTTTAGCATTTTTTTTGCCTGAAAATTGAAATTTTTCTAGCACAGTACAAATCGACTTTTTGGGCCAAAAAAACGTGTTTTAGCATTTTTTTTGCCTGAAAATTGAAATTTTTCTAGCACAGTACAAATCGACTTTTTGGGCCAAAAAAACGTGTTTTAGCATTTTTTTTGCCTGAAAATTGAAATTTTTCTAGCACAGGACAAATCGACTTTTTGGGCCAAAAAAACGTGTTTTAGCATTTTTTTTGCCTGAAAATTGAAATTTTTCTAGCACAGTACAAATCGACTTTTTGGGCCAAAAAAACGTGTTTTAGCATTTTTTTTGCCTGAAAATCGAAATTTTTCTAGCACAGTACAAATCGACTTTTTGGGCCAAAAAACGTGTTTTAGCATTTTTTTTGCCTGAAAATTGAAATTTTTCTAGCACAGTACAAATCGACTTTTTGGGCCAAAAAAACGTGTTTTAGCATTTTTTTTGCCTGAAAATTGAAATTTTTCTAGCACAGTACAAATCGACTTTTTGGGCCAAAAAAAACGTGTTTTAGCATTTTTTTTGCCTGAAAATTGAAATTTTTCTAGCACAGTACAAATCGACTTTTTGGGCCAAAAAAACGTGTTTTAGCATTTTTTTTGCCTGATAATTGAAATTTTTCTAGCACAGTACAAATCGACTTTTTGGGCCAAAAAAACGTGTTTTAGCATTTTTTTTGCCTGAAAATTGAAATTTTTCTAGCACAGTACAAATCGACTTTTTGGGCCAAAAAAACGTGTTTTAGCATTTTTTTTGCCTGAAAATTGAAATTTTTCTAGCACAGTACAAATCGACTTTTTGGGCCAAAAAAACGTGTTTTAGCATTTTTTTTGCCTGAAAATTGAAATTTTTCTAGCACAGTACAAATCGACTTTTTGGGCCAAAAAAACGTGTTTTAGCATTTTTTTTGCCTGAAAATTGAAATTTTTCTAGCACAGTACAAATCGACTTTTTGGGCCAAAAAAACGTGTTTTAGCATTTTTTTGCCTGAAAATTGAAATTTTTCTAGCACAGTACAAATCGACTTTTTGGGCCAAAAAAACGTGTTTTAGCATTTTTTTTGCCTGAAAATTGAAATTTTTCTAGCACAGTACAAATCGACTTTTTGGGCCAAAAAAACGTGTTTTAGCATTTTTTTTGCCTGAAAATTGAAATTTTTCTAGCACAGTACAAATCGACTTTTTGGGCCAAAAAAACGTGTTTTAGCATTTTTTTTGCCTGAAAATTGAAATTTTTCTAGCACAGTACAAATCGACTTTTTGGGCCAAAAAAACGTGTTTTAGCATTTTTTTTGCCTGAAAATTGATTTTTTTCTAGCACAGTACAAATCGACTTTTTGGGCCAAAAAAACGTGTTTTAGCATTTTTTTTGCCTGAAAATTGAAATTTTTCTAGCACAGTACAAATCGACTTTTTGGGCCAAAAAAACGTGTTTTAGCATTTTTTTTGCCTGAAAATTGAAATTTTTCTAGCACAGTACAAATCGACTTTTTGGGCCTAAAAAACGTGTTTTAGCATTTTTTTTGCCTGAAAATTGAAATTTTTCTAGCACAGTACAAATCGACTTTTTGGGCCAAAAAAACGTGTTTTAGCATTTTTTTTGCCTGAAAATTGAAATTTTTCTAGCACAGTACAAATCGACTTTTTGGGCCAAAAAAACGTGTTTTAGCATTTTTTTTGCCTGAAAATTGAAATTTTTCTAGCACAGTACAAATCGACTTTTTGGGCCAAAAAAACGTGTTTTAGCATTTTTTTTGCCTGAAAATTGAAATTTTTCTAGCACAGGACAAATCGACTTTTTGGGCCAAAAAAACGTGTTTTAGCATTTTTTTTGCCTGAAAATTGAAATTTTTCTAGCACAGTACAAATCGACTTTTTGGGCCAAAAAAACGTGTTTTAGCATTTTTTTTGCCTGAAAATTGAAATTTTTCTAGCACAGTACAAATCGACTTTTTGGGCCAAAAAACGTGTTTTAGCATTTTTTTTGCCTGAAAATTGAAATTTTTCTAGCACAGTACAAATCGACTTTTTGGGCCAAAAAAACGTGTTTTAGCATTTTTTTTGCCTGAAAATTGATTTTTTTCTAGCACAGTTCAAATCGACTTTTTGGGCAAAAAAAACGTGTTTTAGCATTTTTTTTGCCTGAAAATTGAAATTTTTCTAGCACAGTACAAATCGACTTTTTGGGCAAAAAAAAAAACGTGTTTTAGCATTTTTTTTGCCTGAAAATTGAAATTTTTCTAGCACAGTACAAATCGACTTTTTGGGCCAAAAAAACGTGTTTTAGCATTTTTTTTGCCTGAAAATTGAAATTTTTCTAGCACAGTACAAATCGATTTTTGGGCCAAAAAAACGTGTTTTAGCATTTTTTTTGCCTGAAAATTGACATTTTTCTAGCACAGTACAAATCGACTTTTTGGGCCAAAAAAACGTGTTTTAGCATTTTTTTTGCCTGAAAATTGAAATTTTTCTAGCACAGTACAAATCGACTTTTTGGGCCAAAAAAACGTGTTTTAGCATTTTTTTTGCCTGAAAATTGAAATTTTTCTAGCACAGTACAAATCGACTTTTTGGGCCAAAAAAACGTGTTTTAGCATTTTTTTTGCCTGAAAATTGAATTTTTTCTAGCACAGTACAAATCGACTTTTTGGGCCAAAAAAACGTGTTTTAGCATTTTTTTTGCCTGAAAATTGAAATTTTTCTAGCACAGTACAAATCGACTTTTTGGGCCAAAAAAAACGTGTTTTAGCATTTTTTTTGCCTGAAAATTGAATTTTTTCTAGCACAGTACAAATCGACTTTTTGGGCCAAAAAAAACGTGTTTTAGCATTTTTTTTGCCTGAAAATTGAAATTTTTCTAGCACAGTACAAATCGACTTTTTGGGCCAAAAAAACGTGTTTTAGCATTTTTTTGCCTGAAAATTGAAATTTTTCTAGCACAGTACAAATCGACTTTTTGGTCCAAAAAAACGTGTTTTAGCATTTTTTTTGCCTGAAAATTGAAATTTTTCTAGCACAGTACAAATCGACTTTTTGGGCCAAAAAAACGTGTTTTAGCATTTTTTTTGCCTGAAAATTGAATTTTTTCTAGCACAGTACAAATCGACTTTTTGGGCCAAAAAAACGTGTTTTAGCATTTTTTTTGCCTGAAAATTGACATTTTTCTAGCACAGTACAAATCGACTTTTTGGGCCAAAAAAATGTGTTTTAGCATTTTTTTTGCCTGAAAATTGAAATTTTTCTAGCACAGTACAAATCGACTTTTTGGGCCAAAAAAACGTGTTTTAGCATTTTTTTTGCCTGAAAATTGAATTTTTTCTAGCACAGTACAAATCGACTTTTTGGGCCAAAAAAACGTGTTTTAGCATTTTTTTTTGCCTGAAAATTGAAATTTTTCTAGCACAGTACAAATCGACTTTTTGGGCCAAAAAAACGTGTTTTAGCATTTTTTTTGCCTGAAAATTGAAATTTTTCTAGCACAGTACAAATCGACTTTTTGGGCCAAAAAAAACGTGTTTTAGCATTTTTTTTGCCTGAAAATTGAAATTTTTCTAGCACAGTACAAATCGACTTTTTGGGCCAAAAAAACGTGTTTTAGCATTTTTTTTGCCTGAAAATTGAAATTTTTCTAGCACAGTACAAATCGACTTTTTGGGCCAAAAAAACGTGTTTTAGCATTTTTTTTGCCTGAAAATTGAAATTTTTCTAGCACAGTACAAATCGACTTTTTGGGCCAAAAAAACGTGTTTTAGCATTTTTTTTGCCTGAAAATTGAAATTTTTCTAGCACAGTACAAATCGACTTTTTGGGCCAAAAAAACATGTTTTAGCATTTTTTTTGCCTGAAAATTGAAATTTTTCTAGCACAGTACAAATCGACTTTTTGGGCCAAAAAAACGTGTTTTAGCATTTTTTTTGTCTGAAAATTGAAATTTTTCTAGCACAGTACAAATCGACTTTTTGGGCCAAAAAAACGTGTTTTAGCATTTTTTTTGCCTGAAAATTGAAATTTTTCTAGCACAGTACAAATCGACTTTTTGGGCCAAAAAAACGTGTTTTAGCATTTTTTTTGCCTGAAAATTGAAATTTTTCTAGCACAGTACAAATCGACTTTTTGGTCCAAAAAAACGTGTTTTAGCATTTTTTTTGCCTGAAAATTGAAATTTTTCTAGCACAGTACAAATCGACTTTTTGGGCCAAAAAAACGTGTTTTAGCATTTTTTTTGCCTGAAAATTGAAATTTTTCTAGCACAGTACAAATCGACTTTTTGGGCCAAAAAAACGTGTTTTAGCATTTTTTTTGCCTGAAAATTGAAATTTTTCTAGCACAGTACAAATCAACTTTTTGGGCCAAAAAAACGTGTTTTAGCATTTTTTTTGCCTGAAAATTGAAATTTTTCTAGCACAGTACAAATCGACTTTTTGGGCCAAAAAAACGTGTTTTAGCATTTTTTTTGCCTGAAAATTGAAATTTTTCTAGCACAGTACAAATCGACTTTTTGGGCCAAAAAAACGTGTTTTAGCATTTTTTTTGCCTGAAAATTGAAATTTTTCTAGCACAGTACAAATCGACTTTTTGGGCCAAAAAAACGTGTTTTAGCATTTTTTTTGCCTGAAAATTGAAATTTTTCTAGCACAGGACAAATCGACTTTTTGGGCCAAAAAAACGTGTTTTAGCATTTTTTTTGCCTGAAAATTGAAATTTTTCTAGCACAGTACAAATCGACTTTTTGGGCCAAAAAAACGTGTTTTAGCATTTTTTTTGCCTGAAAATCGAAATTTTTCTAGCACAGTACAAATCGACTTTTTGGGCCAAAAAACGTGTTTTAGCATTTTTTTTGCCTGAAAATTGAAATTTTTCTAGCACAGTACAAATCGACTTTTTGGGCCAAAAAAACGTGTTTTAGCATTTTTTTTGCCTGAAAATTGAAATTTTTCTAGCACAGTACAAATCGACTTTTTGGGCCAAAAAAAACGTGTTTTAGCATTTTTTTTGCCTGAAAATTGAAATTTTTCTAGCACAGTACAAATCGACTTTTTGGGCCAAAAAAACGTGTTTTAGCATTTTTTTTGCCTGATAATTGAAATTTTTCTAGCACAGTACAAATCGACTTTTTGGGCCAAAAAAACGTGTTTTAGCATTTTTTTTGCCTGAAAATTGAAATTTTTCTAGCACAGTACAAATCGACTTTTTGGGCCAAAAAAACGTGTTTTAGCATTTTTTTTGCCTGAAAATTGAAATTTTTCTAGCACAGTACAAATCGACTTTTTGGGCCAAAAAAACGTGTTTTAGCATTTTTTTTGCCTGAAAATTGAAATTTTTCTAGCACAGTACAAATCGACTTTTTGGGCCAAAAAAACGTGTTTTAGCATTTTTTTTGCCTGAAAATTGAAATTTTTCTAGCACAGTACAAATCGACTTTTTGGGCCAAAAAAACGTGTTTTAGCATTTTTTTTGCCTGAAAATTGAAATTTTTCTAGCACAGTACAAATCGACTTTTTGGGCCAAAAAAACGTGTTTTAACATTTTTTTTGCCTGAAAATTGAAATTTTTCTAGCACAGTACAAATCGACTTTTTGGGCCAAAAAAACGTGTTTTAACAGGCAGGAAGGCAGACAGGCAGGTAGGGAGGCAGGCAGGTAGGTAGGGAGGCAGGCAGGTAGGTAGGTAGGTAGGGAGGCAGGCAGGCAGGCAGGCAGGTAGGGAGGGAGGGAGGCAGACAGACAGACAGGCAGGCAGGCAGGTAGGCAGGCAGGCAGGGAAATCTGACTTATATAGGGATGAACTGAACCAATTTTCTATCCCGTTTCTACCACTAAAGAAAACGTGTTTATATACACCATGCTATTATATATTAGATATATAGATTAGAAATTATTCATTATTATTATTATTATTATTATTATTACCTGTATTATTATTATTATTATTATTATTATTATTATTAGTAGTAGTAGTAGTAGTAGTAGTAGTAGTAGTAGTACTAGTAGTAGTAGTATTGCCAATTCAGGCTTTTGTTCTGGCTATACTTACGACTCTCTCTCTCTTTCTCTCTCACACACACATGTAAACAAAGAAACATCTGCAATGAAATGAAATGAAAATAATGCCGTTGAAAGCCAATAAAGTGTACTAAAAGTGAACTAGTAGTATTAAAAATGATGTAAATTAAAGTGAAGTATAAAGGTGTGCAATATAGTAGATGAAAAGTGAAAATGACTCGAATGTGTAAATGCAGTGTTGCCATGGTGTTGTAGCCACTTCTAGCCACCTCTAGCCCAAGTGTGAAGGGTAGAAGCAGTGTTACCAATGTTTTGTAGCCAAGTTTTGTAGCCCCAAGGTGAGTTGTGATTGGCTAAAATGAGGGTGTTGGCGATTTTTGTCGACTATATATAAGGTCGTAAGCCGCCGGGGTGGTTGGTGGGGTGGGGGAGGGTAAAACAAGGGCTTGGGGGGGCCATTTTTTGGATTTAGAGGCGAAATAAAAAAAAATTTGGGCTTCTTCTCGACAGCCTAACCAAACCAAGCCTTATTTAACCTAACCTCTTCCTATTAGAATTAGTAGTAGTAATATTAGTAGTAGTAGTAATATTACCTAACCTAACCTAACCTAACCTAACACCTAACCTAACCTAACCTAACACCTAACCTAACCTAACCCAACCTAACCTAACCTAACCTAACCCCTAACCTAACCTAACCCCTAACCTAACCTAACACCTAACCTAACCTAACACCTAACCTAACCTAACCTAACCCAACCTAACCTAACCTAACCTAACCTAACCTAACCTAACCTAACACCTAACCTAACCTAACCCAACCTAACCTAACCTAACCTAACACCTAACCTAACCTAACCTAACCCAACCCAACCCAACCCAACCTAACCTAACCTAACCTAACCTAACCTAACACCTAACCTAACCTAACCTAACCTAACCTAACCTAACCTAACCCCTAACCTAACCTAACCTAACCTAACCTAACCTAACCTAACACCTAACCTAACCTAACCTAACCTAACCTAACCCCTAACCTAACCTAACCTAACACCTAACCTAACCTAACCTAACCTAACCTAACCTAACACCTAACCTAACCTAACCTAACACCTAACCTAACCTAACCTAACACCTAACCTAACCTAACCCAACCTAACCTAACCTAACCTAACCCCTAACCTAACCTAACCTAACCCAACCCAACCCAACCCAACCTAACCTAACCTAACCTAACCTAACCTAACACCTAACCTAACCTAACCTAACCTAACCTAACACCTAACCTAACCTATCACCTAACCTAACCTAACCTAACACCTAACCTAACCTAACCCAACCCAACCCAACCCAACCCAACCTAACCCAACCCAACCCAACCCAACCCAACCCAACCCAACCTAACCTAACCTAACCTAACACCTAACCTAACCTATCACCTAACCTAACCTAACCTAACACCTAACCTAACCTAACCCAACCCAACCCAACCCAACCCAACCTAACCTAACCTAACCTAACCCAACCCAACCCAACCCAACCCAACCCAACCCAACCTAACCTAACCTAACCTAACCTAACCTAACCTAACCCAACCTAACCTCACCGCCCCGCTACCCTGCTGCCCCGCCGCCCCGCCCCGCTGCCCCGCCCTGCTACCCTGCCCAGCTGCCCTGCCGCCCCACTGCCCCGCGCCCCCGCTGCCCCGCTGCCCCGCTGCCCCGCCGCCCCACTGCCCCGCCCCGCTGCCCCGCCGCCCCACTGCCCCGCCACCCCGCCCCCCTGCTGCCCCGCCCCGCCGCCCCGCTGCCTCGCCGCCCTGCTGCCCCACTGCCCCGCCATTCTGCTGCCCCACTGCTGCCCCGCTACCCCGCCGCCGCAACCTAACCTAACCTAACCTAACCTAACCTAACCTAACCTAACCTAACCTAACCTAACCTAACCCAACCTAACCTAACCTAACCTAACCTAACCTAACCCAACCTAACCTAACCTAACCTAACCCCTAACCTAACCTAACCTAACCTGCTGCCCCACCGCCCCGCTACCCTGCTGCCCCGCCACCCCACCCCGCTGCCCCGCCCTGCTACCCTGCCCAGCTGCCCTGCCGCCCCGCTGCCCCGCTGCCCCCGCTGCCCCACTGCCCCGCCGCTCCGCCCCCCTGCTGCCCCGCCCCGCCGCCCCGCTGCCTCGCCGCCCTGCTGCCCCACTGCCCCGCCATTCTGCTGCCCCACTGCTGCCCCGCTGCCCCGCCGCCGCAACCTAACCTAACCTAACCTAACCTAACATGCCCCGTCGCCGCCCCGCTGCCCTAACCTAACCTAACCTAACCTAACCTGCCCCGCCACCACCCCGCTGCCCTAACCTAACCTAACCTAACCTAACCTAACCCCTAACCTGCTGCCCCACCGCCCCGATACCCTGCTGCCCCGCCGCCCCACCCCGCTGCCCTGCCCCGCTGCCCCGCCCCGCCGCCGCCCCGCCGCCCCGCTGCCCCGCCCCGCCGCTGCCTCGCTGCCCCGCCCCGCTGCCCCGCCGTCCCACTGCCCCGCCCCGCTGCCCCGCCCCGCTGCCCCGCCGCCCCACTGCCCCGCCGCCCCGCTGTCCCGCCCCGCTGCCCCGCCGCCCCACCTCCCCGCCGCCCCGCTGCCCCGCCGCCCTGCCACCCCGCTGCCCCGCCCCGCTTCCCCGCCGCCCTGCCGCCCCGCCGCCCCACTGCCCCGCCGCCCCGCCCCGTTGCCCCCGCCCCGCTGCCTCGCCGCCCCGCCCCGTTGCCCCGCCCCGCTGCCGCCCCGCTGCCCCGCCCCGCTGTTCCGACGCCCCGCCGCCTCGCTGCCCCGACCCGCTGCCCAGCCGCCTCGCTGCCCCACCCTAATGCCCCGCCACCCTGCTGCCCCGCTTTCCCACTGCCCCGCCATTCTGCTGCCCCACTGTCGCCCCGCTGCCCCGCCGCCGCCCCGCTTCCCTAACCTAACCTAACCTAACCCAACCTAACCTAACTTAACCTGCTGCCCCACCGCCCCGCTACCCCCGCTGCCCCGCCGGCCCGCCCTGCTGCCCCGCCCCACTGCCCTGCCCCGCTGCCCCGCCCCGCTGCCGCCCCACTTCCCCACCCGGCTGTCGCCCTGCTGCCCCGCCGCCCCGCTGCCCCCGCCGCCCCGCTGCCCCGCCCTGCCACCCTGCCAAACCACTGCCCCGCCACCCCGCTGACCCACTGCCGCCCCGCTACCCTGCTGCCCCGCCGCCCCGCCCAGCTGCCCCGCCCTGCTGCCCTGCCCCGCTGCCCCGCCCCGCTTTCTTCCTGCTGCCGCCCCACAGCTCTGCTGCCCCGCCGCCCTGTCGTCGCCCCGCTGCCGCCCCGCTGCCCCGCCGCCGCCCTGCTGCCTCGCTGCTTT
>JAWZYT010006984.1:27500-41492 GCA_034508575.1 Petrolisthes manimaculis | reverse complement strand
AGAGCCACACGACCTTGGAAGGAGCCTATATTACACAGACAACAACAACAACACCAGTTCTAGTAGGAAATGTTTTGTAGGTCAGAGAGAGTTGATGAAGGAGACACTCACTCACTCACTCACTCTCTCTCTCTCTCTCTCTCTCTCACTCACTATCACTATCTCTCTCTCTCACTCTCTCTATCTATCTATCTCTCTCTCTCTTATCGTTCCACACACGTTATTCAATTACCAGGACATTCTGAAGTAGGTCTATATCACATAAAAAAAATAAGAAGTAATGATATATTTCTTCCCTAAGCTGGGATGGACTAAGGTAAGCCAGGACTCTCTACCTACCGTTCAGTAAAGATATATTTTTTCTACACTTCAAATACAGGGAAGCAATACGAGCGTCAGTATTCCATGGGTGTGCCAATTGTTCTGTGACCTCTAGTACGAAATGTAATATTCATGTTGTATGTCAGAATTCAGGGGTATTAACACACACACACACACACACACACACACACACACACACACACACACACACATACACACAGCCAGCCTGGAGAATCAAGGACACACACATGCATTAAGAGGAATGAAGTGCACACACACACACACACACACACACAAACATACACACACACACACACACACACACACAGGGGAGGCAGCCATACTGGAAACAAACAGAGAAACAAACAAGAAGAAATTGAGAAAAAAAAACAGAGAGAAGAGACACTAAAAAACGACACAAGACCTGAAAACTCAAACAGATAAGCAGGAAAATGGAAGACGTGCCCTGGAACAGAGAGGAAAAAAAAAGCGAAATACACACATGCATGCAAAGTAGCCTAACCTACCTGTGAAAGGCATAAACAAGATGAGAATACGGGCCACACAAACACACACACACAGAGAGAGAGAGAGAGAGAGAGAGAGAGAGAGAGAGAGAGAGAGAGAGAGAGAGGGAGAGAGAGAAGCAACAAGGACATAAGCCTATACTGGTATAAACCAATACATACACATCCATACACACACACACATCGTACAAACCTCCTCATATATCCATCCACCCATCCATCCATTTCTCCAATTATACATCCTTCCATCTTTCCAGTCACACATCCCTCTATCTATCCATCTATCTATCTATCTCACTCACTCTCCATCTATCCTTCTATCACACATCTATCTATCTATCTATCTATCTCACTCTCCATCTATCCTTCCATTCACACATATCTCTCTATATCTATCTAACCCTTTATCTATCTATCTATCTATCTATCCACCTCACTCTCCATATGTCGTTCCCTACATGCACCCATCTATCTATCTCAATCTCCATCTATTCTTCCATTCACACATCTCTCTATCAATCTATCTATCTATCTATCCATCTCACTCTCCATCTGTCCTTCCCTACATACACGCCGTGAGTGAGTGAGTGAGTGAGTGAGTTGGAAGCCCGGCTGATCCTTTCATAATAGGCACCTCTGGAACTATAACCTGGAATATAACCTGGAACAGAGTGATGATATATCTGAGAAAACAAACAAATATAGTCCCACTCCAGTTTTCCCTCCTCCCCCCCCCCACTCTCTCCCCTTCCACACACACACACCCACACACACATCTATATACATACAATACACTGTAACGTGTAAGACTCTCTGGTGCTCTGATCTGTAGTTTTCTGTATCCGTTACCTCGCAGAATTATAGTTTTTAGCAAGCCAGGATTTCATGGCACAAAGCAAAGCCACTTGTCACTAATTCGATACAGATGGGGCCTAAGATTTTTTGTAGGTGAATTATTGGAGGGTAACGATTCCTGCAAACCTTGTTATAATTACTTCACCTATATATTCGACCTATGGCTTGAGGATATCTTTATTTTCTAGTTCGCTGGTCAAACTATAATAATAATTCTCTCAAAGTGATATACAATTAGAGATATTCTTAAACAGCATTTGGATTTCTGACTTCCTGCATGGAGCTGTTTGTTGACTGCGATATCACTATTCTGTTCATTCATCTTATTCCCTTCATTTCTATTCTGTAATGTAGTGAACCCTGAGTGTGTGGACTGTTGGTTAAATTCTGATGTCCATAGTATAGGTATGTTTGTAAATGTGCAGTGCAGAGGGTACACACACACATAACACACACACATACATACACATACACACACACAGACATAACACACACATACAATACACATACACATATACATACACATACACACACATACATACATACACACACACACACAAACATATACAACACACACATACACATGTTACACATAAAACATACAAATATACAGTATATGCAACTAGACACATACACAGGTAACACACGTAGATACAACTAGACATACACACACACACAGAGAGTCAGGGGAAGGCAGGCAGAACAACACATAAAGAAGCCAACGGGTCAGGAAGTTGCCTCTAAAGTTCGTCTCCAGCATACGAACCTTGAGGGATATTTCACTACCACGGTACTCATAGTCACAACATCCGAGGTAAATAGGGCCATACACACGTCCCTCCCTATATTATCATTCTGTGGTGGCTTTTTATATTGTAAAAACATAATAAAAGGTTTCATAATTATATATGTACAGTTACGATCAACAGTTTATGGTGTAAAATAGTTGTATATAGTTTATGTGTAACCAGTAAGTGTGTAGACTATATAATCACATCAAAGTCCTACATTAGACGAGTGAGAGTGAGCATATACTAACCTACATATCCTACTTCAAGGATGGACTGGCTGACAGACGTGGAAGTAATTATACACTTTCTCATTCAAGAACAACTTCAGTTACACAAACAACCAACAATCACACGGTGGCACACTATCATACTGCACAAACTCCAAGCCCTCACACACAAGAACACAAACAAACAAACATGAAGCTACTTAAACACACAAACAATTGTTCATTAAAAAACTCACAAACACACTTTGAATTCATCTTACCGTTCATACTAAAATAGTACACATACACATAATTGCACACACACACAACTATCTACACACTCCCTAAGGAAAAAAGAGTTCATATACAGAGCAACAAATGTCGAAAGATGAAGATAAAAGTGAGAAACTATTTAAAGACAGACTGACAATTGTCCCTCTGTCTGTTTGTTATATGTGTGTCTGCTTCTATTAGATGTTTATCTATTTGTACGTTCGTTCCTCTCTCTGTAATCGTTTCTCTTTCTCTCTCTTTCTACGTGTATGTCTCTTTCATTTCTCTATTCTTTTTTTTCTCTCTCTCTACTTTAAGATGACCGACCGTGGGCCAATTTCATTAAACCAGACTTGCCTAAACATAACAGGAAGGACTGCTGTTAAAGTGTTGCAACGAACAGTCACCGTAGTTTCCTTCATAGGCTATTTACACTAACTTCTGACTCGGGTTCGTGTACCTGTGTAGCCTAACTTTCTCTCTCTGTCTGTCTGTATATCTGTTTCTTTCTCTGTCTGTCTGTCTGTCTGTCTGTCTAGCTGTCTGTCTTACTGTACCTGTTCATTTATCCTTTCTTTCCCAAGCCTGTCCCCCTAATCCCGCATCCCCCTCTTCCAAGTGACTCACGAGAGGAAATTATTGCATATCACCCTATAAAATCACTATTATCCCTTTCATGAGCTAGGTAATTAATAGGGGCAGGTAATTAACAAGGCAATGAAATAAGGTAATTAACAGTCACCTGAGACCACCACCCATTCGACGAAACCGTAATTAACCCTCGGTGTTAATTACTCAAAGTGATGTGCATAGTTAATCCCTAATGACTCCCACTGTTTGATGAGGGTGAAGTTAATAATTACCTCTAAAATATCTTTATTACAATTATGATGGCTGATTTAAATAGGAATGAAGGAAGGAGTATTGAGGTTGAATTGGGGGGTCGGTCGAATTAATTGTGAGATGATTGTGAGGTTGACTGGCTGGTGATTGTGAGGTTGACTGTGATTGTTAGGTCGATTGTTGATTGTGAGGTTGAATGGTAAATGAATGTGAGAATGATTAGTGATACCAGTGGAGAGAGTATACATGTAAACATATGGGTCACGAGTACTAATAAGTATACAGCTCCAGTTGGAAGCTTTGAAAGATCCATTTAATTCACCAACGAAGCAATAATTCCAATGGAGATCTTATTGTGCATTTATTTACTGTCTCTATGTATTCGAAGCACATCTGGATACTTATTAGTGCTCGTAGTCCAGGATTCATATAACACTCAACAACTACAACCCTCCATTAGGTATTGTACAGTTGGCCACAAGATTCCCTGAACACGTTTAGCGAGATGTGGCAACCATATGGCGTTTGTTTACTACTGAGAGTCGTAAAAGAAGGGCTCAGAATGTATCATGAACTCTGATTGGTCGATTGGAAACACGGTGGAAAAGCTTCTATGCAGAGCTATTATTAATTTACTATATTGAGTACTCTCTACAGTAGAGTAAACAAACGCGAAATGGTTGCTGCATTTCACTCTGTGTTCTGTCTCAAAACACCCGAAAATTTGATATTTTTGTGTCCCAGAAGTGATCTGTAGCCAATTTTGTATAATATAATACTATCTGGATCCCACCGAAACTTCCTTTTGATAGTACAATCTGCTACACACATTTCCAACTTCTTGGTTGAGTCCGGTGACAATTTTAATGTTTGTAGCTGGAGTACCTTCTTATATAGGCTATAATTATACTGCTGGATGAACAGGGACACAGGAATTTGGAATCTGTCCAATGTTTCCCTAACTCTGGAATTAAGCACATGCTCTGCTGACTTGTTAGGCGAGCACATCCTTACACATTTCTTACTCAATGATTTCTGAACATAATGGTAACAACAGCACTGGTGATACAACACAAGACAACACAAATCAGCGTCATCATTAACCATTTTTCTACACCCTAGTGGGGATTGGCATTTCGGGACGCAGGGGGGTGTTGTAGGGGGACCTGAGCTGGGTCTACTGGCCTGAAAGGTTGTTGTTGATAAGGATCGAATTGGTTTGTTGCCCCTTGAGGGTCTTGTGTATAATAGGCACCAGGTTCATATTGTCCTGGCTGTCCACCAGGTTGACCTGGAACACCTGGCTGTGGAGGCTAAGTACCAGGCTGGATACCAGGCTGTACTGGAGCACCTGGATGAACTTGTCTAGGCTGCTGAACACCAGGTACCATCTGTGTGGGATAGTCACCCTGGGGTCCTTGTTGATACTGGGTAGGATGAACACCTTGTGGAAACCTCTGTGACTATGTACCAGGTACACCAGGACGAACCATTCGGGGCTGAGTACCTGGTTGGAACTGGGTACCTGGTTGGAACTGAGTACCAGGTAGAAATGGAAAACCAGGATGGCCCTGTGGGAGTTGTGTACGAGGTGGAGGAGGGTTCTACTATCGTACAGGGGGTCCATGGTAAGGTTGGGGGTCAGCCATCTCAGCCTAATCTTGATAGTTTTCAATAGCGGCCATAGTCTTACAAAA
This sequence comes from Petrolisthes manimaculis, assembly GCA_034508575.1. Classification (NCBI taxonomy): domain Eukaryota; kingdom Metazoa; phylum Arthropoda; class Malacostraca; order Decapoda; family Porcellanidae; genus Petrolisthes; species Petrolisthes manimaculis. The sequence continues at coordinate 35,979 of JAWZYT010006984.1, read as the reverse complement.
CTATACGGCCTTATTATTTTTAAATATTTTCGGGCGTATCAATTACAGTTTCTAAAAAAGACAATCAACGATAGGAAAGTGATTGAAATGAAGTTGGTGATCTTCCTGGATACTTTGTCAAAAAATACATAATTATATCATTACTCCAAAAGCATCATCACTACCACCCATCACACATCATCACTACCACCACCATCACACATCATTACTATCACCCATCACACATCATTACTATCACCCATCACACATCATCACTATCACCCATCACACATCATCACTACCACCCATCACACATCATCACTACCACCCATCACACATCATCACTACCACCCATCACACATCATTACTATCACCCATCACACATCATCACTATCACCCATCACACATCATCACTATCACCCATCACACATCAACACTATCACCCATCACACATCATCACTACCACCACCATCACACATCATCACTACCACCCATCACACATCAACACTATCACCCATCACACATCATCACTACCACCCATCACACATCATTACTATCACCCATCACACATCATCACTATCACCCATCACACATCATCACTATCACCCATCACACATCATTACTATCACCCATCACACATCATCACTATCACCCATCACACATCATCACTATCACCCATCACACATCAACACTATCACCCATCACACATCATCACTACCACCACCATCACACATCATCACTACCACCCATCACACATCTTTATCATGCATCAAACATCATCACTATCACCACCATCACACAATTTTACGCAACTCCTCACAACAAATTCATATTAATCACCACACACACACACACACACACACACAAACCATAAAAAAAATTCACAACCCAGCCAAGACCATCAAACTACATCTGGGTAGCAATGATGTCAACAATCATCATTAAATTTTCCTCTGTTTATGTTTTTGTGATTGAGAGAGAGATATGAGTGAGTAAGGTGTCCTGATTAGTGGGGGGGAAGGGGGAGGAGGTAGAGGGAGGAGGTAGGGGAGGAGGGGAAGCCGGGGAGGAGGGGGTGCCGGGGAGGAGGGGGAGCCGGGGAGGAGGTAGGGGAGTTGGTGGTGGAGGTGTTGCTGTGAGTAATGTATCCTTGCCTTGCCTTCCTTCCCCCAGGACCCATCACGCCTTACCCTAGTCTTCCATTAGGCTGTGTGTTGGTATGTTTGGACGTGATTAAGCTTACCTCACTTGCTCCCTTGGTAGCCTAGTGGTGTGTGTGTGTTTGTGTGTGTGTGGAATCAATCTCTCTCTCTCTCTCTCTCTCTCTCTCTCTCTCTCTCTCTCTCTCTCTCCAATTAGGCTACCCTTCAGATCTCACGTATGCGTCAGGAGGGTTCGATAATACTGTATAGGGTTACTTATTTAATTAAAGGTTATCTTGTGTGACGAATTATATATATTATACTAGTCTAAACTTTGGACTACCTGTTGTTGCAGATGTTCCCACGGTGTAGTTAGAGTAGATGATGATGATGATGATGATGATGGAGGTGGTGGTGGTGGCCAGGTGAATAGTTATAGTTGTTGTTGTTGTTGTTGTTGTTGTTGATGATGTTGTTGTTGTGGCAGTCCAAGAGGCGGGGCAAAGGAAGCACACGGAAATCAACAGTCGGCGACTCGATAATTTAAGCTTTAGTTGACAAAATCCTAAACACCAGATAATTATTTCGACAAGAAACGTATTATTATATATCGCGTTAACACTGCTCCCTCACACACACACACACACACAGACAGACACGCACACTCCCCACAACGTGAGCTGGGTGACTGTACTAACTGGTGACTATAGTAACGAGTCTAATCTGCTGACTAGCCTCCTGTTCTCAGTCATTTCTTGGATTTCACGTTTGGTAATTTGTACAGGATATTTTTACGGCCTCTGGTAACCAATCTACAATACTCTAGCTGCCAGTATACTTATAGGAACATTACAACTATCAGTAAAAGGTCTGTAGGGAAATGATAACTGTTCCCTCGATCATCGAAACAATTCATACATTATCATCCGTAATTAACAGAAAATGAAATACAGCTGATATGACAACAGTGCTGCCTCGACACACGGCCTCTAGACGAGTCGAGGAACCAACAAGACGAGATAGTCATATACACCTTCAACTCGAGAGAATAAGTCAGTCAGTCAGTCAGTCAGTCAGTCCACTTTATTTAATCAATACTGATGAACCAACACGTAGAAGGTTCGATACTTTAAGCAATGATATACTAAGTCTTGTTTGTGGTAGAGGACTGTTGGAGGCTACGGATTCCCCCTAACTATATATATACTAGCAAATAGACACCTTTAATTAATGGTACTAATAGCCCTTCCCCCTTTCTCTGGCCCCTCCCCCCTTTCTCCCCTCTGCTCAAACACGAATGAATGACAAATGACTAACGCCTCTGTAATTCTCCGGGCTTGGATTCTGGTGCAGTTACAGATTCTGGTTACATGTTCAATTTGCTGTTTTAATTTAGGCCCCGTGGTTGTGTCGAATTATCAGTGTTGACAAATCAATAATTCGTCTAAGCGGCACTAATGAGAGAGAGAGAGAGAGAGAGAGAGAGAGGGAGAGAGAGATTTTAATAGTCACGAGATTCTCAGCCCTACTGTCGTCACCACTATCACCACTCACAACTATCACAACTACCACCACACCATCACAACCACCACACCATCACAACTATCACTATCCTCATACACACACACACCTCATTTACCACCGTAATGCTCAATTGAACTGAGTTACTCATAATCACGTGTATCATAAATAAATAAATATAAAAAAGTTGGATCCATCTATCAGAACGGGTGATAAAGCAAGTGTGTGTGTGTGTGTGTGTGAAGGATGGGAGTTAGGATGTGTGGGTGATAGGGAGGGGTAGAGGTTGGGAGGGAGTTGTGAAGGGAGGATTGGTGGGAACTATAGGGAGGGAGGGAGGGTTGAAAGAAGGAGGAAGGGGGAGAAAGTGGAAGATAAAAGAGGAGGAGGAGGAGGAGGAGGAGGAGGAGGAGGATGAGGAGGAGGAGGAGGAGGAAGAGGAGGAGGAGGAGGAGGAGGATAGTAATAAGAGTATAGCGTATAGTGAGTCGAAGAAGAATGAGAGTAGAGTATAATGATGAAGAAGACTACAGTAATAGTTTATGCTAGACCAGAAAGATCCTACATTATACCACAAGGGAGAATAATGATTAAGGAGAGAGTTTACTTTTGGTACATACATTGAAGTGTCTTGAATCCTCCAAAGTATGCCAGGAAACAGGACCAGATGAAAACAATGATGGTGGTCTGTTGTTTCGAGTAGTTTGGAGGAATAATTATCTCCCAAAATGCCTAAACTATACTATCCCCTTAAGGAGACGCAGAGGAGGGACAGCACCGGATTGTAAGTGAAAAGCGTATCCAATCTTTAACTTAATATTTTATTCGTAAGCATTCATTCACGGCGAGGACCCATTGTACCCGACACTGCTTCGAATTCAAAATCAAAGGCTCATACAAATAGAATAACAAAACCATTTACTGCTTCGAAATGACTCTCAAACACTATGGTGAGGTGAGAAATGCAAACATACGAACAAGTCCAAACTCTTAAGATGTTTTGTGAATACCGGCTCTGACAGGGCATTCTCTCCAGGATAAAACAAATCAAGAACAAAACCCACTGAATATAATACCACACACACATACGTTATTGTCTTCACCTTCACACACTCAACAATAACTTACCGTCGTATAAGAAGGGCTTGAAACAGTTGAACTCAATGGTATATGCAGCAAGGCACCTGGAAAAACACACACACTGCCATGCCTGTGTCTCCTGGCTGACTGATTCAAGCTCCATAGTCATTGTGCCGATTCCACAGTGGTTTGGTTTGGTTTGGTTTGCAAGAACCATAACGAAAGGAACTGAACAGTGTAAATGACTCATGAGTGAATATTGATGCACAGAAGTTCATCTCCTCAGCCTATCACAATATGAACAAAATAATCATCTTTGTAGCTTCAGTTATATTGTGGCAAACTGAAGGCATGAACTTCTATACACCCGACTACAATACCACCACATCATGTAACCTGACTATTGATTATTGGATTGATTTGAATGAAAAAAAACCAATCTCCCCTAAGTTTGAAAGACCCTGCTTATAGGTACGGTCGGCAGCAGGAATTAATTCATTCTGCTCAGCTCTCTATATACTGTAGGTTATAAACGAGAGGTGGGACAGCAAGCAAGAAGGTCGTAAGAAGGAAAGGAAGGACGGATGAAAACTTGAAAGGGAGTGGTGTGGCTGGGGCTGAAGGGGCGCCCCAACACTTAATTATAAAATAGCCCACATCACCTGAGGCAAACAACTCGACTACTGAAGACACAAACTCACAATCCCGTTTTACTTTACTTACCTGTCCGTCTGTGTGAGGGTGTAGACAGGTGTGTGTGAGGGGGCAGGCAGATATGTGTGAAGTTTCAGACAGGTGTGTAGGACGACAGGTGATTTTTTCCAGTCAGGCTCAATAGTCATGCAACACCTTCCACTCAAACGGACCCCCGAAAATGATGTGAAAATATTTATAGCTGAGGTATTGGTTTATAAGATTAACTGAAACGGCTAACTTTTATTATTCACCCGATGGAGGACTTTTGATCTTAAAACTGTACTGTACGATGCATTAAAAGAGTAGGGCAGCTTTGGGTAGGAGTGTTAGTGAATATGTAGTTGAATGTGTATATGTTTAGCGTTGTAATGTGATCATTTTTATATACTATACTCCAGATTTACCAGCCTTGTACTCCAGCACTTAAAGCCCAGATAAAAGGATAGTCAAAACACGTACTATTAACAAATATTTAATCGTTTATAGATATAAACATATATTTAAAACGCTCCTGTCAGAATGAAGATGGTGGGGGGAAGGTACAGGAGGAAGTCTGAGCAGTTCCTCTACAGTAATACTAACGGTAGTAATATTAACACAAGGAGAGGTACTGTACGTATACGGTGTTCCCTTTGCATTGAGTATTCATATTGTATTTCTTACGCGAAAGAAACATTGTATAATTCCTCGTAAGACGGTTCCAGGAAAGTGGTATCTGACTAAGAATGGAAATGAAATGGAAGTGACTGCATGGGTGAGGGGGGGAGGAGGGGGGGCACAGACTGTTGTGGAGGGAAGGGAAGGCAAGTCAGTAGGTGTAATCAGAAAATTGGAGATAAACGAGTCCTTCAAATATTGCCACGAAACACCACCTATATGGAAGGACCTTGTTTCGTGGCATGGTCAGGAGGAATCAGAAGCCTTCAATTTTCATACACGATCACAGGGTCCTTAAATTGACTCTGGTTGACTCTGCTGTTTTCAGCAGACCATTCAGCCTGCTCCTCCCAACACCACCACTTTCCTCTCCACTGACACTCCTTAATTAAGATTGGCTACAGCACTGTTACCTGATCTGATAATTTTGCGTCTCGTCGGAGGGGTCTTTTTTTTCATGCATGATGAGTGACTGACTGTACACCTGTATGTTAGTACTCTAATGCAGTCAAGACAGTCAGTGTTGTTGTTGTTGTTACTCGACTCCAAGTACTGTGTATGAAGAAGGGTGGGTAATGTAGGTTCGTGATTCTTCTTCCATTGGGCTTAGTTCACAAATAAAAGGGTAAGAAAAGGAAGAAAGAGAAGACAGGATATATAGGCCAAACTGACCCTCTCTGTTGGAACATTGGATATTCGTAACAGAAATCTTAATTTGTGTCTTATATTCTTCAGAGGACAATGCAATATGACCTTTGGTGTTGTCTCGTATTGAATTAATCTTGCATTGTAAAGTCTCTGGCATAGGACTTGGCAATCTTTCTGTTTAACTGCAACTGATAACTTTACAGATCGAGTTAATGTGCACTAAGATGTTCACAAAATTATGTGGACATCATACAGCACACGACTTGTAGCGTAAAATTTACAGTGTATATAATGACGAGTCACAGATGAGCAGGACGACAGACCAAACCTACAGTACGTCCTAATGTAAACAGTACCTTCTCCTTAAGTGTCAATATTACCACCGAAGGGGCACGAGTAACCCCACGCCTCCTATCTTACTTCCTCCTTCCCTGGCGTGTTTATCTGAGTTACCCCTGCTACATTCTCTCTCTCTCTCTCTCTCTCTGTCTCTCTCTCTCTCTCTCTCTCTCTCTTTCTCTCTCTCTCTTATGTACAAGTTTGGCAGATTTGTTTACTTTTACCGACGGGTATTGTGTTGGCAGGTGTGAATGAAAGGGGGAGAACAGGGAGGTGCCAATTTATATGTGTGTGTGTCCCTCCTCCCCCATCTGGCCAGTTCGTAAAAAAAAAAAAAAAAAAAATCCAATGCTTGTGAATTATTGCGTCTTCTTTAATACGGATAGAGATGTTCATTGGACCACCACCACCTCCAGTATACATCCTCATTACCACCAAACCAAACATTGAAATATTTCACACTCGATATGTCCTACAAGATCCTTAATTAATTGAAACCTGACCTCAGCTGGGATGCGTTTCTCTTCTATTGTTGTGTGTACAGGATATACATATCAGTCGCCATCTTTAGTATTCCCGTTATCCCTTATACAGTCCCTCTACCATGACGTGTGGCATCGCTGCACTATACTCTAATGTGTGGATGGGAGGTAGAGGCAGAGGGCAGAGACAACGTGGGGTATTAGTATACATATTGATTCAGTAAATGGACAATAAACATGTGGGTCAATATGATGAACAAATATACTGCATGTGTCAAGAGAACTCAGTAACTAACATCACCGCTCTCTACCTCCCATCCACATAGTAGTGCTGCGGTGAGAGGGAGAGGAATGACAAGGGGGTAACGAGACTCCTGAAGGCGACTGTTGTATCTCAGGGTTATTTAATCGGTGGGATCGGGTGGAGGGATGAGTTTCTTCAATAGTGTGTTCAAGGCTTGCTACGAATGACAAGGTTCTATGTAGTTTCTGCAAACTTGGCCACTAGACACGAGCCCACCAGTAGTGAGGTAGCCAGCTTCTGTTTTTTAGTACAGTTTGAAGGAATCAGTGGCCACCAATTCGCTACAAACGTGATGATATTCACTTAGAGACACACACCTTCACGGTACACTCTCCCCCATACACATACAGTACATACATACACACACACTACAGCTGTTATATTCCACCTGCATGGTATTGTACACCTGTATCATACTTCTACCCACCATCCACCAACATAATACAGATGTACACACACACACACACACACACACACGTACACTTTGTATGTACGGTATGTATGTATGTACAGCTGCACCATATTCTATACACCAGCACGGATTGTATTAAACAGCTGCTCCCACATCCATCCCTTATAACACCTTGGTCCTGTAATAAAAGTTCTTACAGTCACCAAAATAATATATTTCTCACCTCTGGCTGGCACTGATAGATACATACCCGACTCAACACTCTGGCTTATGTTACTTATTTGTTCTTGTACATTTGTTATCACTTATTCCGTTTGCTGTGACATCATATATTGTTTCAGACTTCAAGGGGACCGAGATGTTGTCTGAAAATTGGAGGCACCCGAGTCCTTCAAACAGTGCCACGAAACACCACCTATATCGAAGGAGCTTGTTTCGTGGCCTAATATCGGGAGGAATCAGAAGCCTCCAATATATAGTTGAACATGATCACAGGGTCTTTTAAACTATAGGGTGCTTGTTGATTCAATAGTCATTTTAGTAGCTAGATACAGCAACAACAACCAATCTCTTTATCTCTTATTTTGTCACTGATAACCGTATTCTTAGGGACATTCAGTATCACCATAATCACAATAATTTTCATCATCCTTCATCACCAACGCTGTCACTAATTTTATGCCCTGCCTTCTGAACTCCCGTCTTCACTTTTATCATTAATTATCGCCCTCAACAAGCCTCCTGGTAAAAGTTCCTTAATGAGGTGAGTTAGCTGGCTTCTTGTTGGTCCTTTCATGCCGCCCTTGTACCCGAAACAAAAATACTTTCATTTCACACCTGGATGCACTTGTTCCTGATTCACAACGCCTTCACAGCTATACTTATTGTTCTTGAATAAAGCACATGTTCTTGATATCGTTGTCATACCTAAACGTGTCACTGTTTGTCACATCCACATAATTATCTTTCTTGTCATCTTATAAATGATCATTCCTGTACGTAATGTTTAGTAGTCCACTCACTACTTGGACGTGTTTATGGACGCCACAACACAACAGCATAATTATAATATTATGTTCCATCAAATTTATACTTTGCGTACTCCTGAGAATCACATCTGCACGTGCATGAGCTTGGCTGTATGTATCACGCACAGCTGCACGTACTTATGAACACAAAACCTGCACCTCGTATACCCATGGGCACTGGTACACCTTCA
>JAWZYT010006984.1:17500-22500 GCA_034508575.1 Petrolisthes manimaculis | reverse complement strand
TTACTCATTTATTCCCTCATCCATTTCCACTCTCATTCACTCATTTAATAACTCATCCCTTTCCACTCTCAGTCACTCATTTATTTACTCATCCCTTTCCACTCTGTTGCTCATTTTTTTCAGTCATCTCTCTTTCAGTCACTCATTTATTCAGTCATCCCTTTCCACTTTCAGTCAATTGTTTATTCACTCACTGTCCAGCGTGTTAACTAAGGGACTTACTCGTTCACTCGCACACTCACATAGTCGTTTGCTTTCATCCTTTTTACTCTTTTATTTAGTGCTTCTGTTTATTTTTATTTTACATGTTTTCCTTCCATTTATCCATGCATTTATCTATCCTTTCTTACTTACTTACCATTCTCCTTTTCTCAACCTAATTTTTCTCTTCTATCTTTATTCTTCTTCTCCTATCTTCATTCCTCACATGTCGCTATTATCATCAGTCCCTTTTCACATTTCTCATCTGTGTTTCTTATATGTCCTCATCTCAATCATCTGTTCTCATTCTTCCTCCCCTGTCCTCACTCCTTTTCACCCTTCCTTAAACCTCTCCCCAACCTTACTCCTCATCAGTCTCCCTCTTCTCACAGCTTTCCCTCTCCTCTCCTCTCACTTGTACCCCTCTCCCTTCACACCTGTCCTCTTCCTCTCCTCACACCCATCCCCTTCTCTTCTCACCTCTCCTCATACCTGTCCCCTTTTCCTTCCCTTCTCACCTGTCTGTCGGCGTCGTAGTTAATCATCTGGTCCTCGTGGTACCAGAAGACGTAGGTGGGAGGGTCTGTGTAGTTCCTGAGTCGACACAAGAGGGTGACGTCGCTGCCCTCCTGAGCGTACAAGTCAGGCCGCCCCGTGATCTCAGACACAGCCTCTGTTTGGGAAGGTGGCAGACGAGGGAGTGATTATACATGACAACTATGTATACAGGAAGGGGACGATTAGATGGACATATAGATAGATAGATAGATAGATAGGAAGGGGACACTAGATGGACATACAGGTAAAGAGATAGAGCAATAAATATATAGCTAGATATTTTGCTTAATTGATATAGAGATAGACAGAGTTTATAATGATTACAAACTAACTAACATAGAGTTTTACAAAGGATTACATAACTATTACTTCAAGAGGATTGCTACAAATGATAACTATGAACTACATTATTATTATTATTATTATTACCAGGCTCTTAAGACGAATATAATCATAGTACAGTTGGTCAATGAGGATGATAGGTACAGTTCCTTTTAGGGTCCACAACAACCTTCATGTATAAACGTTTATGTGTGACCTTCCCTTCGATAAACGTTTAAAATATAGAGGAATTATGTACAAAAGTTTGGGTGTGAATATAACCCTTTGGTAAACGTTAATGTAGAAGCATTATATATTATAAAAGTTTGGGTGTGAATGAGCTTTTTGTAAACGTTGAATGTAGAGGAATTATGTAAAAATGTTTGGGTGTGAATATGATCTTTTTGTAAACGTAAACTGGAGAACATTCATCACACAACGCCACCAGCCAGCACCAGCACCAGCAGTAGTAGTGATATATTGGTGTAATATGTCAACAAGCGTCGTTCTCCTGGTATGGAGCTAAAATGAAATGCATCCATGGTGTACAATTAGTCAAATAAGACACTTGCCAGACAAATGACCACTGCCATGCTAATCCTTCGTGTGTGTGTGTGTGTGTGTGACTGTGAGTGTATGTGTATGTGTATGTGTGTGTGTGTGTGTGTGTGTGACTGTGAGTGTGTGTGAGAGTGTGCGTGAGAGTGTGTGTGAGAGTGTATGTGTGTGTGTATGTGTATGTGTATGTGTATGTGTGTGTGTGTGTGTGTGTGTCTACATGTGTGTGCGTGTGTGAATGTGTGTGTGTATTATTTTCCCCGCAAGTAATAACGCATCATGTACATTTTTCCAGTAATGACAGAGAGCAAAAGAGAAGAGTAATGATATTGATGAAGACACATTACACGTCATTAACACGGTAATCATTTTGAGAGCTAACTGTCAATTACTCATTCATTTAAAACAATGCTCCAAAATAAATTACCCAAAGTATAATAATTACTCGGTTTCATTGGCATCATTAAGACGAATCAACATCCAACCTCCATTATTCTGAACCATGATTAATTATGCATTTATCTTCCCCTCTTTAATGATGTCCTGAATGTGTTGTTGTTGTTGTTGTTGTTGTGGGTAAATCAGGAGCAAAATGATTCTTACAAGCTAATTCCAAGCAACAGAACACCATTATTATCTTTGTTCATCTGGTCCTGTTTCCTGGCATATTTTGGAGGAATCAAGGCACTCCAATGTACCAAACCAGCATTACCACGTTAAGGAGGTGAAGACTGATTACCGTAGTGCTTCACAGATAGACAGATAAATCCAGACTGACCTATGCATATCCAGACTGACCTACTGTACTAATCTAGTTACAAAACTCTTAAAATAATGTATTACGTATGATAACAGGGCAACGGGAAAACAGGGTAACGTGATAAAAGTGTCCAATCTAATCTAGTTACAAGACTCTTAAAATAATGTATTACGTAGGGTAACAGGGTAACGGGAAAACAGATTAACAGAATATCAGGGCAACATTATAACAGTTTAACAGGATAACGGGATAAAAGGGTAACAGTTTATCATTGTCACAACATAGCAGGATAACAGGGCAATAGGTTAACGGAATAATAACAAGGTAACATAATAACAGAGTAGCAGGGTAATAGTAGTAGTAACATCACACTCTCTGTCAGACAAATGTGAAGTTTTGTCTTAAGAATAAAAAAAGAAGCAATATATTAATAAATGTAAGAGAATTAAAAGAAAACGAGACAGGAAACTATGAAAAAAAAGGGAAATAGAAACAGAAGGACAGACAAACAGACACAAAGAGAGGACTCACTGACAGAAAAAGACAGACAAATAGACACAAAGAGAGGACTACACTGACAGAGAGACCGAGAGACAGAGAGACATACATAGGAATAGAGACTCACGTATAACCCTCAGATTGGCCAGGATACCCATGGGTGGATGTGCTGACAGCTGACACTCGTACCAACCCGAATCTCTCTCTTGGGCATACTTGATATACAGCGTCCACTCCTGCAACCACGTACACATCAGTTGGGGACGTGTGTGGGGGGGTGTTTGTGTGTGTGTGTGTGGGGGGGGGTGTATGTGTGTGTGTGTGTGTGTTTGTGGGTGTGTGTGTATGTGTGTGCGTGTGAGTGTGTGTGTCAAAATGGTGTGAACACAGAGGTTAAGATGTATACGTAGAGTTGCAAATACAAGCAAGGGAAATGTATAACAGCTGGTCGAAATAGTTTTGGTTTGAGAGATTAATTCACATGGCTGAGTTTCATTCATCTGATTTTATTATTTTGGCTCGAGGCTGTACACCGAGCAGCACCCTAATTGACACCTTCTCTCCTCCCTCCCTCCCTCCCTCCCTCCCTGAAACTGGTTGTGAGAAGCTTCAAAGTTTGTGTGTGAAAATAGGAAGCAGAGATTGGATGGTAGGAACGTCATCCACGTGTCAAAATAGGAAGCAGAACCATGTCAGGGAGCGTCGCCCAAGTTCTGATCGTGCCTTTACATGCATGAATATCGGAGGTGTGTGTGTGTGTATGTGTGTGTGTGTGTGTGTGTGTGTGTGTGTGTGTGTGTGTGTGTATGTGTGCGTGTGTGTGTGTGTGTGAATATATCGTCCGTGCAGGTAAAAGTTTGAAGTGGATATATTTGCGTGTGTGCATGTATATCCAGCGCGTGTGTCTGCATGCATGATACACGTATGTATGTCTATGTGTACAGTATGTGTATGACTGTGTGTGTGCACCTGAATACCGTATACAAAAATGAGGGCCTTCCTTACCCAACATCCCGTGAATAATGTGTTTACAGAGAGGAATATTATTCAAATTATAGCATAGTTTATACAATAGTAAAGAAAAACGTTAGAGCAGCACTAGGAAAACTGAATATTATTAATTATCCAAAAAAACAAAATTCTCACTTTCAATACTGTGGCCTTGCTATAATACACAACGAGTATCTTAAAGGGGGTCATCTGGTGTTGACGAAATGGAGTGTTATAATTATACTGATTCTTCTAAAATATGCTGCAAAACACGTCTGCTGCTGCTGGTATGCTCAAGTATTTGTCTGCTTCCTTTATGGCACGGTTTAGAAGAATCAGTAGTCCTGTTTTTCGTTCACAACAAATGGCTCTCTTCAGGTTGGGTTGGCAAGCGTTTCCAGTGTGGGGGAATGGCCGCCTACCTCTCATTGGTGAAGGCATTTGTCATAGTCTTTGGTTGGTTTGTGGTGGTGGTAAATTGTTGCCACTGAACTGTTGTACATAAACCCCTTTGCTGTGAGAAGGTGTGTGTTCTTTTACCTTTTGTTGTTATTCTTCTCCAGACTTAATTAATTTTATTGATTTCACATCCTACAAACTCCCCTTGCCCATCCTCCAATAATATTTACTTAATTTTTTCCCTTCAACTAAATTTCATCTGCTACACTTCACTCACACTTATTTTTAGCCCTGCCTAATCATTACTTCACTCCTCATAAATCCTCCTCTATATATACTTCAACCTTCCCCAATCTCATTATTAACTCCCTTTACTTTCTATAATATCTACTTCAACTTTCATTCCTCCTTCTTCCCTGTCGTCACTCCTTCCCAACTCATTATCCACTCCTTTTACTTTCTATAATATCTACTACAACATTTATTTCATCTGTTCTCATTCCTTCTTCCCTGTCGTCACTCCTTCCTTCTCCAACCTTACTTACCTTGCCTTTGCCTGGGGGAAGGTTGAAGGGCGGGGAATGGGAGACTGTGAATCGGTCGTCGTTACTATAGGTGTGGCTTCCCAGAGTAATGAGGTGGTGGTCACGCAGTCTCACCCACGATACCTGTAAAATTGAGACAAACAAGTGAGTATTAAGTGAGTAAGTAGGTG
>JAWZYT010006984.1:0-12500 GCA_034508575.1 Petrolisthes manimaculis | reverse complement strand
TTCAATCGCATCTTTGTCCTTAATTATCCTTCTTGCCCCTTTCTTCTTTCTTTGTCTCTCCTATTCCCCTTCCTTCTCCTCCTCCTCCTCTTCCTCTTCTTCTTCCTTCTACTCCTCTTCCTCCTCCTCCTACTCCTCTTTCTCTCCCTCCTGTCTCTGCCTTCCCCATTTCTCCCTCAACTATAATATTTCCTCCTCCTAATCCTTCTCTCCCTTCCTCTCCTCTCCTTCCACCCACTTCTTCCACTATGCCTCTTCCACCAACATTTATCCTCCCCCTCCAGTGCCTCCTCCACCCCTCGTTCATTCTCTCCAAAGTGTTCATCTGTTGTTCCTCACTCCCCTCTTATTTCTTCCCTCTCTCTCCCTCCTTTCGTCCCTCTTATTTCTTCCTTCCTTCTTTCCCCTCCTCCTTCTCTGTCCCTCTCCCTCCTTTCGTCCCTCTTATTTCTTCCTTCTTTTCTCTCACCTTCTATGTATTCTATTTTTTTTCTTCTATTTTTTTTTCTATACACTGAAATCCACCCCTGAAATCCACCCCTGAAATTTATACACTGAAATCCACCTCTGAAATCTATACCCTGAAATCCACTCCTGAAATCTATACACTGAAATCTATCCCCTGAAATCTATGCCCTGAAATCCATCCCCTGAAATCCATCTCTGAAATCTATACCCTGAAATCCACCCCCTGAAATCTATGCCCTGAAATCCATCTGGTGAAATCTCTCCCTGGAATTCGCAGCTAAAATCCTTGTGTATTAGACAGCTGCAGGCCAACTAATATCACTAATGCCTCCCCTAGTGACGATGGCCTCCATGTTGGCTCTCCTGGGTGGGTGGAGGAGACGAGAGGAGGAGGTAGTGGAAGGTTGGAGGAGGAGGAAAAGGAGAAGGAAGAGGAGGAGGAGGAGGAGAATGAATATGTGGGGGAGGTATCAGGGAGAAGAGAGAAGTGGTGAAAGACGTGTGGTGTGGAAGGTAGGAGAGAAATGGGGGAAGATGTAGGTGGTAGGAGGTAGAGGAGGAAGAAGAAAAAAGAAGGGGAAGAAGTGAGAGGTTTGAGGTGGTTGGGATGTAGTGGTGAAGGTGGAAGAGAGGGAGGGGGAGATAAAAGGGGGCAGGAGTGGGAGAAATGAGAATAACAGTAGGGCCAGAGAAATAAAAGAAGAGAGAAAGCCGAGGGACAGATGAAAGAAGAGCAACCATGGAGTGGAATAATAATAAGCCGAGAGGGACATGAGGTGGTGGAAAGAGACACATAAGTTAAAAGGTGACTAAACACTGGATGAATAAAGATGTAGTAGGTAGTGTAGGGAGACTGTGAGAGGAGGTAGGGGAAGGTAAACAGAGAGACTATAACAGGTAAAACACGAAGAGGTAAAGAGGGAGGCTTGTTGATACGAAGGAAGAAGTAAGGAGTGACTGGAGGCGAGGCAACAGGAGAGACAAGGTAAAGCCCAAAGAGGTAGAGACAAGGTAAAGCCCAAAGAAGTAGAGAGAGAATGGGTCAGTGTAACGAAGGAAGGGGTAAGGAGTGACTAGACTAGAAGGGAGGGGAGAGGAGAGGCTGAATGAGGAGAGGAGGAGAGGAGGAGTAGGAGTCTTAGAGGATTTGGGGATTAGACGTGGGAGGCCTGGGGAAGCAGGAGGAGAATATACAGTAGTGCCAAGGAAGGTACCGTGAAAGGAGGCTAGGGAGACATGGTGAAGTAGATGTTGAACTGGAGATGGTAGGGAAACACAGAGAGAAGTAGAAAATGAAGCAAGGGAATGTAATAAGAGAGAATTGGAGGGCTTGTGATTTATTCCAAAGTACGTCAGGGCCTTAGAGAGTAGCACCTCCTACAAAGGGATAGCAGTAGCCTACACTTTTGATGAATTAGAGCGCCTTGATTCCTCCAAAGTATGCAAGAAACAGGACCAGATTGACAGTAACAATGCTGGCCTGTTGTTGCTTAGAATAGTTGAGAGGAATCAGTTGTTTCAGATTTACAGACAGACACGCAGACAGACCGAAAAGTGAACAGATGGTGATAGATTTGTACCACGATGCAACCCTGTATGCAAACTGACACACAGACAGACAGACAGAGTGAATAATATATGGATATTGGCTCGTAGCTAAATGCAACCCTATATGCAAACTGACACACACACAGACACACAGACAGACAGACAGAGTGAGTAACAGATGGTGATAGGTTAGTGCCGCAATGCAACCCTATATGCAAACTGACACACACACACACACACACACACGTATACACACACACACTGACAGAGTGAGTAACAGGCTAGTACCACAGTGCAACCCTATATTCGAACTGACACCCACACACACACACACACACAGACTGACAGAGTGTGTAATAGATGGGTATTGGGTTGGTAGTGTGTGTTGGCTTCATGGGGGAGAATTAGCTCTTACGGCTGATGAGTTCATTTTCATTCTGGTCTACTTTCTATTTTAATCCCAACCAATGTTCTTTCTTTCATTAATATCTTTCCTTTTTTTCATAACTTTCTTTTTTTCATAACTTTCTTTTTTTCATAACTTTCTGCCTTTGATTATTTTTTAAGTTTTATCTTCCTTTTTCAACTTTTTCCACCTCAATAGAACTTATTAATAGGAGATTATCTTTTTGGCCAATTGTGAGGCTACTGTTTCCTGCTGACTATACCAGACAACAGACACTCTCAGTGGTACCAATAGCAAATAATTTTCTTGGCACATATAGTTTGAAGGAATTCGAAACCTTCCAATTCACTAACAAAAGTATCTCTCCCTAATTTTGAACATAATTAAGTGTAATGGTAACTCTATTAAAACGTAATTGAAACCTTAATAGGGTATTAATTACACTTGTGGTGCATTGGAACGCCTGAGATTTCTCCTAATTATTCCAGGAAATTGGATCACATGAAAAAATACAAATTATGGTCACCTGTTGCTTGGCTTAGTGTGGAGGAATGTGTTGCTCCAGATTTACCACCTACACTCTACTACTCCCTGAATAGAACGTAAAATAATAATAATAATAATATTAATAATAATAATAATAATAATAATAATAATAATAATAATAATAATAATAATAATAATAATAATAATAATAACTAACTAACTAACTACATACATAAAATCAATAAAAAATAATGTATCAATAAACAACAAATATAAATAAACAATAAATAAAAAAAATATACAAGAAAATCAATGAAAATATAATAAAAAGAGAGAGAGGATATGATGTTGTATGTCTTTTCGTTTCCTTTCCCTCCCTCCCGACAAGACGTCCTCAGAGAGTTTGCTTATCTAAGAAGGGTATAGTAGTGAGGGCCAGTAGTAGCAGCAGCACTCGGTGAAGGAGGGAAGGGAGGCTTTCTTGTCTGCTGACCACACCACTATTTCTTCTTCTTCTCTCTGGGTCGGATGCTGGCTGTCTGTTTGTGTGTGTGTGTGTTTGTGTCTCTGTCTGTGTGTTTGTGTTTGTGTTTGTGTGTGTGTCTGTGTGTCCTCTCTCTGTCTGTCTGTCTGTCTCTGTGTGTCCTCTCTCTGTCTGTCTGTCTGTCTGTCTCTCTGTGTTTGTGTTTGTGTGTGTGTGTGTATGAGAGAGAGAGAGAGAGAGAGAGAGAGAGAGAGAGAGAGAGAGAGAGAACTACCCAGTGTGAAGGTGGGTGTAAACTTTCTCACATACGGGCCACAAATCATCATCCTTCATCCTCTCCATCAAAAAAAAATCCTCGAATCCAGGCGGGTCAGAGGTGAGGACAAGAGGGGGTCATTCATATCAATGTTGGTGCATGTGTTGTTCTGGGGGTTACATGGATCTTTTTTCTCCTCTCTCTCTCTTCTCTCTTTTTTTCCTCTCTCATTCTCTCTCTCTCTCTTTCTCTCTTTTTTTTCTGTCTCTCACTGCCTCTCTCTTTTTTTCTCTCTCTCTCGCCCTCTCTCCCTATCTCTCACTCTCTCTCTCTCTTTTTCTCTCTCTTTCATACTTATGTAGGGGAAAGTATGGGGGAGTGATTGAGGTGTAATTATATATATATGTATTTGCAGAATTTATACACACACATACATACAATACACACAAATGTATATACAATCAGTTACAATGACCTCTGGTATGACTTTAAACTTTGTCATTTTCACAAGTATTGTTCAGTGCTGCGTTAGAGAGAGTTCGCAGCGATGAAAAATCAACCTTACTAGAGTCAAATGTTTTTCCAAGCTATACAAATGGCTCAGTCCAGCTTGCTGAGTGTAAACGGACCGCGAAGGAATGATAGAAGTGTGAAAAGGAAAGGTGGGAGATTGACTATTGACTCTGTGTGTGTGTGTGTGTGGACTCTTGCCGGTGTGTGAAGTAAAGGTGTGTGTGTTTGTGAAGTAAACCTGTGTGTGAAATAGAAGTGTGTGTGTGAAGTTAAGGTGTGTGTATGTGTGTGTGTTTATGAAGGTCTCTGGATGTGCACCTCTATATGTAAGACAACGTGTGTGTGTGTGTGTGTGTGTGAAGGTCTCTGGATGTGCCTCTCTATAATATATATGACTGGACATGCGTGTGTGAGCTTGCGTAAGTAAGGCTGGCTGGCTTCTGGAGATGGGCGTGTGGAGTGAGTGGGTGGGTGGCCGACTGGGTGGATGGTGGGGTGGGTGGGTCTGGGTCTGGACGCCATCTGTATGGTAATAGCGGCTCTCTGACCCACCAACAAGCTGGCCTCAGTAATGGAGATGGAGGGGCTCAGGTCGGGGTCCCAGACACTCCCCGGGGACTACACATAGAGAGAGAGGGCTCACCTAAGGGTCTGAAGGAGCCCAGAGAAAAGAGCTTACCTTCCTACCAAAGATACAACAAGGTCATCGTGTGAAGGACAAACGTTCATGACTTCGTGTGCTTCTAATTTAGCAAATTTTAATCAAGGAAAGTTCTATGAAGGATCGTCAATACAGATGTGAGACAGAACACACCTCCCTGGTTTGGAAATGGTTGTGGACGAATAGAACAAATCACCCAAATGTGATAGTAAGTGTAAATACAATAATTATGCTTACATATAGATTAACTAACAAAGCATTTAAATCAAGAACTTCTTGAACTTAGCCAATAAAATAACAATAACAATTTCATTTTATTCCTACTATTATACTTTCGAATATATAAATATATACAAAACCAGCCCTCGGAATGAATAGATGATAAAATAATTTGTAAAGCGGTGAACATAAGCTTCTCAAACTTCCCACACATATCTATTGACCTTGCAGGGATTACTGGAGATAAATCGTTTACTTCTTTCATGTTCAGGCGTTTTCCTCATGTGAATATGAATATGATAGTCTTACAGAAGCCACCAAGCTCCCTGATCCCCCGAGTCTTAGTTGGTGAGAGAACTAAAGCCTTCTCACGCTGCGGGTTTATGTTTCGTTGACCATGGACTCGTCTGTTGATTATTCACCAAGTTTGTGAGGAAATCCACGGCTCAAAATGTTACCACCCAGTGAAGCTACAGAGTCCGAGGGAAGTAAGGCTTCGACGTGTTCAGCTTCACGAGTATAATAAGGTTCCGTATTCCTTCCAGGTCAAACCCAAAGGAATACTTACATACTTACGCGTGTTATAGGAAGTATAAAATCTCATACTGTTCTCATTTTCCTTATTGAACCCGATGATACATACACCTTGTCAATGACTATGAATACCACAAACCTCAACACCAAGGGTATATATAAATAAACCTTAGTCTTGGCAAACTCAATCGTAACTACTCCACGCCATGGTGGTGTTTGTGTAACATCAATAGGTTCCGAGCGAGTAGGAATATGCTACAGAATGCTACAACGAAATCTGAATACAAGTCACCAGATAAATATTATACCAATTGGAGAGCTAATGGGTCCTTCAATTAAGCTAAGCAAGGAAACACACCATTACCTCAATATAAATAGAAGATTAATTGGTTTTGTAGTGCAGTTTGAAGGAAATATTTGCCTGCAGTTTCAATCAACGTACCACCATCCGTATAAAGTCTACCGAGTCAACACACCAGCTATCATTGTCGTGTGTGTACCCATTGAATTACTTTACATACGTCCCCGTGTTATGTTCACGTGTGTGGGGATCAAAGTAAGACATTATAAGCTGGAAACAATGCGAGAGGTGTAAATGTCTTGTTGGGGCACTAGTGGGCAACTAATCCTTCTTAATTATGCCAGGACACAGACAGACCTCTCTTCAACTTATACAAAATTTCACTTTAAGCAATTGGGGAACATAAATTTTCAAGCAGTTTTTCTTAATGCGAATCAAACCTGTGTATTTTAAAGGGAATGTTATTTTAGTTTGTGCACACACCCACACACACCCACTCTCCCACACACACACACACACACACACACACACACACACACACTGGAGAAAATTCAATCCCCCGTGGTTCTATGGCTGGACTAACTACCGACTGCACTCAACTTAGGAAGGGACATGAACCTGGCCCAAGTACACACCAGCCTTCACCCCAACTTACCTCTCAACCCTAACCACATCCAACCTGACCACCACCACACTTTACCATATAGCCTAGCTTCCCTTCCTTCTCTTCCCTTTCCTCAATCCCACCCCTACTCTTGCTTTACCTCTCATCCCTTTCCTCACCCCTACCTCTACCCTTACTTTCCCATCCCTCTCTTCCCTTTCCTCACCCCCATCCCTCTCTTCCCTTTCCTCACCCCTACCTCTACCCTTGCTTTCCCATCCTTCTCTTCCCTTTCCTTATCCTTCTTTTTTTTTACCTCATTCAACTTTCACTTCAAAGTTACCATCTCGTCTCTATCAACCCACACCTCTACCACTACTACCACTACTACTACTACTCACCCAAACTTCTCCATTCACTCCTTTCCCTCCCACTCCTATAGCCTTCACTCTAACTTTTCCCATCCCTCTCCTCTCCTCTTGCCTTTCCCATCCCAACATCGACCCCTCTTTTCTCAACCCAACCACATACATCCTAACCATCACTACCAAAGCTCTCCCCTTCTCTCTATCCTTCCCTCTTTCATCCTTCACTCCAACTTTCTCGCTCCTTCCTTCCCTCTTTTCTTCTCTCTCTCATCAGCCTTCCCCTTTCTCTCAAATACAATTACTTCCAATCTATCCACAACTATTCCCATCTTCCTTTCCTTCCCCATCCCTGCTGTCACCCCAACTTACCTATTCCCTCTCTCTCAAACCAACCATATTCACCCTGACCCCCATCACCCTTACCCCAGCTTCCCCACCCCCTCCTTTGCTCCTTATATACGACTATCACTGGGGAGAAATTAATTTTCTACCAGTAACCTTCTAATCAGATCATCCCGTGTGGACCGAAAGGTCTGTTGTGGTCTGTGATTCTATATAATTCTATGTGAATATCCTTGTATTCTGAAGTCCCTAAACAGCATCAACGAACAAAACAACAACCACAAGAACACAGTAATGATGTATTAATGATAAAATATACTACGAAATACTACCACTACCACCACCACCACCACCACTATATATAAACCATAATACTATACACCTACGTAGACTCATTAATGTTGTGAACTCATAATTCGGTCTTTCTCTTGAAACCAAAATGAAAAATAAAAAAACTATAAAAAAATGTATATGTGGGAATTT
The DNA here is from genome assembly GCA_034508575.1 of Petrolisthes manimaculis. Taxonomy (NCBI): domain Eukaryota; kingdom Metazoa; phylum Arthropoda; class Malacostraca; order Decapoda; family Porcellanidae; genus Petrolisthes; species Petrolisthes manimaculis. The sequence continues at coordinate 4,827 of JAWZYT010006984.1, read as the reverse complement.
GCAGTTGAGGGAGGCCAGAAATATAATGGAGGTCTGGCGGTGATTGCTCGTTATTAGATGGGACGATGTAATTACTGGCACCACATTGTAATTACGGCAAAATATAAGTAAAGGAAAAGAAAACAGAGTGATTAGTGTGATGATGTACTGTTAGGTGACTCAGGCTGTATATTGTATTCCAGGGGGTATGTAACGATACGAAACTATACGAAAATGATGGAATACATAACACGAATTTCTATATAATTATGTAACGATATGAAACAATACGAAAATGATGGATTACATAACACGAGTATATATATAATTATGTAACGATGGTATTTCAGGGTGTATGTTACGAAATGAAGCAAAATAAAATAGAATAATGGAATATATAACACGAATATATATGTATGATTGTGTTCCTGGATATATGTAACGAAATGAAGTTATATGAAATAGAATAATGGAAGAAATAACACAAATATATATGTACGATTCTATTACAGGGTATATATAACAAAGAGAAGCAATATGGAATAGAATAATGAAACATGGAGCACGAATATAAACTGCACGAGATAATTTGAAGGTAATGTAAAGGTGATTATTACGATAAAAATGTGAACAGGAATTTAATAACTGCATAGCTCATTACGAGAGAACAGGTAATGAAGCAGAACATTAAGTTAGGAGGGGAAATATAATTAGGGGAAATATAATGTTGTAATGTACTATGCCAAGAGGGGAATAGTTCAAAAGTTCATTATAATATTTACATGGGCATTACTTAATTATTGTTTGTATATTTTTTTTATTATTTATGTTTATGTAACTTTTTTTTTTTTTTTTTTTTTTTTTTAATTTATTCTTGTAACTTGAAATCAATCTTCTGGCGTTAGTTTCTGTAGCGTTTTGCCATCTAAGACGTACAGTCACGAGTACTAATAGGTGTTCAGGTGTGTTTCGAATAAAAAAAAAAAATAATAATAAAAAAAAAAATGAACAGTAAGATCTTCATTGGGATTTGTTCGTTTGGTGAATTGTTGGACAGTTCAAAGCTTCAACCAAATCCGTAAACTTATAAGTGCTCGTGACTGTACTCTAGAAAGCTTTGGGTTAAATTATATAGCAATACATTTTTGAGTGATAGGAGCAGACTATTTCCCTCTCATAAGAAAAATCTGTAGAAAAAAAATTAGTGTTGTTTATGAATTTACCCCCTCAAAAAAAAAACAAAAAACAAAAAAACAATGAGGTAGAATATGATAGTTTGATAATAAAAACAACAACAATAATTATTACCACACCAACAGTAGAGTTAAAAGTTAGAAAAATTAATTAATAATACATATTCCATATTCGCCTGATATGTGTATGGAAAAGGTTGTCACATCATACCATGCCTTTTTCGCTTTTAATATTTTTCCTATGATGTTATTTGCATTTTTACCTTTGTGTACAAAGCTTCAATAAATTAATAACAGGGAAATTCTTGCAATGTTCACAGACTGTAGCGGAATAAAGTCATCATTTCCACCTGAACGACAACAACACTACACTAAGCTTTTTGTTGTGTCATAATAATAATAATAATAATAATAATACTTGAGTTTTTGTTGTGTCATAATAATAATAATAATAATAATAATAATAATAATAATAATAATAATAATAATAATAATACGTGAGTTTTTGTTGTGTCATAATAATAATAATAATAACAATACTTAAGTTTTTGTTGTGTTATAATGATAATAATAATAATAATACGTGAGTTTTTGTTGTGTCATAATAATAATAATAATAATAATAATACGTGAGTTTTTGTTGTGTCATAATAATAACAATAATAATAATAATAATAATAATAATACGTGAGTTTGCTGGCTGTTTTCGAAGCATATTATTTTAACTTATAAATTACTACTAGAATTATTGTAGAGTGTTCATTAAAGGGGCATGTATGTGTGTACATTGTCAGGAAATATAATTATGAGGAGCAACTGATTCCTCCACACTATTCCAAGCAACAAACAGGACACCATTATTTTCATTCATCTGGTTGTGTTTCCTGGCATACTGTAAAGGAATCAAGGCGGCTCTAATGTACCAAAAGCGTGTTATTTTCCCCTTCAAGCCTCCCACCACATCAAGTTTACAAAGTTTTTGTAATTTAACACATCTCATTAGTAGGCCACGAGAATATAATTAATTTTGAAGTACGGAATTATATATATAGATTTTTATTTTGTATATTACGTATCAACAAGAATATAATTAATTTTGAAGTACCGGTAATGAATTATATATATATATTACATATACTTGGGCCACGGTAACGGGTTTGATGAAGCCTATGTCCAGTGTCGGAACATATATATATATATATATAAAATACTGTATAATATATAAGTGGTATGAGTGAGGTGCTGCGTTCCAAATAAAACCTAATTAACTTCACTCCCGTAATAAGAGGAAGCAATTAACATGGACGGCTCTAAATGCCCAAACACCCATGGCGACACACACACACACACACACACACACACACACACACACACACACACACACACATCATTGGGTCGCAATATTGAACTCAGCACCAACATTGATTTTTTTTTTTTTTATCTATTCCTTTTTTTTATATTTTTTTTTTTTACTTTTTTTTTTCTATCCACTGATTCCCTTCTAAATAATAATTATGACCTAGCTAACAATCTATCTATCTATCTATCTATATATTTTTCTATCTATCTCTCAGTTCCTCTTTCCCTTCTTCATTCTACATTCGTTATTTCCTTCTCCGTTCGCTTCCTATCTTCCACCCCCTTTTTTTCTCTTCCCTTTACTCATTATATTCGCTTCCTCCTTTTATGTCTCCATCTTTTACAGTTTATCGATAAAGACAAGGAATATATATAATGAGGGAGCCTGTAAAATCTCGAATGGTAAAAAAAAAAAAAAAAAAAAAAAAAAAAAAAAAAAAAAAAAACCGTAAACACACACACACACACACACGCACACACACATACAACAACAAAGCAATAATGGAGCCTAGTGTAATGTTGGTGTGTGTAGAGGTATATATAGGGAGGGAGGCAAGGGGAGGAGGCTTGGTGTGTGTGTGTGTGTTGTATTAGGAAAGGTCTGAAATATTGAATGAAACGATTGGGGGGAATTGACACGACGTGGACTACTATACTGTAACACAACAGGGTAGGGCAAGTCAGGGCAAGCCAACAATGACGCACCAAGGTATTTATAGAGGGAAATAATTCGTGTTTTGCAATGGAGTATGTTGTGTGGATTGTTGTGCAAGTCGGGCTGGTAATCAATGTAATAGAAAGTGAGGAGTCAAAAAATATAATGAAAATAAAACAAACAAGAGCGATTGCAGACTGCATAGACTAATGAAACGCGCGTGTGTGTGTGTGTGTGTGTGTGTGTGTCTGTGTGTGTGTGTGTGTGTGTGTGTGTGTGTGTGTGTGTGTGTGTGTGTGTGTGAAAAATACCCACACACACACACAGATATACACACACAAAACGCAGAAATGCAAACACGTACACACACACACACACACAAACACCGAAAATAAAAATAATAAATAAAACCCCAGATAAACAAGAAAAGCAAAGCAATAGTGAAGCTCTGAGCTCATAATATGATAATGATTGTGAAGTTTATTAAATGCTTTCCTTTCAACTTTATTCCCGCCACGTGTTAACCCGGGATAAGCCGATTAGCATAGCGTGGACATACAAAGCTTTGAGCAATTCGCAGCATATTCAACCTGCGTGATTAACAACATCCCGTCAATCATCCCGGGGTTCATATCGTGGCTAAAACTATGTACGTACAGTGAAAGATTTTTTATTTTTTTTAAGGGGGATGTATGTACAGTCTGTGGCAAAAGTCCTGTCGCCACACCTACTTCACCGAGACTTGCAGGGTTCATACTACATCTAATAATCTCGAGTCTATAAATAACGCGTACCGTAAGTAAATATTATTATTCCCCAGATATCTGTCCATGTTGTCTTAATATAGGGTAAAGGCGGAACGTTACTCACAAATCAAGGTCACCCTGACGACCTACACCTGTTTTGGACAAATGAAAGAGTTACTGATTCCTCCCAACTATATGCTAAGAAATAGTTTGTCTCTTCTCGTACACACTAATAGTATCAATCTGTTTTCTGGTTGAGTTTGGAGGCATGTGTAGTCGCCATGATTTATCCGACACCAGCTTCCCCCCTGCATGGGTTAATCCGTGCCCAATCCCGAACAGATCCTTCTAATTTAATGATACGGCTTCAGTACACTCGACTTCGTTTCTCGTTATCAGATTTACCCCGAGGCCTCCACTACTACTACCACCATCACTACCTATACCACCATCACTACCACTACCACTACCACCATCACTACCACTACCACCATCACTACCTATACCACCATCACTACCACTACCACATCCACCACTACTACCACCACTACAATCACTACCACCACCCCTACCACCACTACAATCATTACCACCACCACTACTACATCAACCACCACTACCACTACTACTTGCACCATCACTACCACTACTACCACCAGTACCATTAACCCTATTATTACCAAACCAACAACATTTTACCTCTCCATACACGATCCACTAATACTATCACCACCCACTACTGCCCACTTACGATCCATCTCATCTACCAACTAACCTAATATATACCACCTCCTTGCACGACTAAAAATTTCTAAGAAGCCTTGTTATGGTCCCAATCTATTTAGCTGCTTAAGTGTGTAGGGAGGGCTGGTGATATTATGATGGGATAGGGGAG
>JAWZYT010006983.1:0-16791 GCA_034508575.1 Petrolisthes manimaculis | reverse complement strand
GGTGTATGGTCATATTTATAATTATGTGTACTTCCTTATATACAGTAGTACATGTATGTATATGTGTGCATGTATGTATGTACTAGCCGATGTGACTTGTGTGGCGAGCCAAATTAAGGAAAGAATCTCTTTTTGGGAATCTGAATTTTTAATGAATCCTCCAAACTGTGTCACGAAACAAGTCCCCTACAAGTGACTCTCCAAAAAGTTAGTCAAAAGTGGTTGATCCTCCCATTAATTAATCTACTGGGAGCCTCTTAAAATAATAATAATAATAATAATAATAATAATAATAATAATAATATTAATAATAATAATACTTCTCTACTCCCTGACAGACCACCAAAAATTACCCCCGACGCCCCCCACTTTCCCCCTCCCCCTCACACCCACACACACACACTTTCCCTGACTCACCCTCATCCTTTTTTACCCCTCACTCTTTTCCCTTCCCATCCTTTTTTATTCCTTCCATCACCTATTACGACCGTCACTGATTCTTCTACTCGTGTTTTCCATCCATAGTTTGAGCAATCGGCGCGGTCCCTCTTAGAATAATTTTTTACCCCTTCTCCTCTTTCCTTCCTTCTCCCCACTTCATTGTTTTCTCTGTTCTCTCTTTGTATATATTTTTTTCTCTCCTCTTTTTCGTCGTCTTCTTCTCTCTTCATACAATTTTTTCTTTCCCCTTTCTCTCCTTGTTCATTGTTTTTCCAGTCCCGTCTAATCTTTCCTCAGGGCAGAAGTCGGTGGAGCAGTTCTTTCCTCGTCTTCCTTTTTCGTCTGGGTGCATTGTGTTGCGTGTTTTCGCCTTTTTATCGGGGTCTTCTTACACCTGGTCTCTCATCTCCACCTCCTCAATTTATTTCTCGTTCTCTTCCTCTTCTATTCTCCTCCTCCTCCTCCTCTTCCTCTTTCTACTTATCTTGACACCTTGCCTCTATTTCTTTTCCTCCTCCTCCTCCTCCTTTTCTTCTTTCTGCTCCTCCTCCTCCTCTTTTTTCTTTCTCCTTATCCTCCTACACCACTACCAACACCACCACTACTTGTCCCTCTACACTCGACGTAAACACAATACCATATTGCTATAGACGTCATATGAATAGAACCAAAGCTAATCCTAAACTATAACTCTCTCTCTCTCTCTCTCTCTCTCTCTCTCTCTCTCTCTCTCTCTCTCTCTCTCTCTCTCTCTCTCTCTCTCTCTCTCTCTCTCTCTCTCTCTCTCCACACACACACAGAGAGAGAGAAAGAGAAAGAAAGAGAGAGAATATGTGTGTATATGTGTGTATTAGTGTTCGTACGTCAAACAAACAAACAAACGGTACTTGCTGAACCATCTACTCTTATTATTCTACTCTTATCTACATCTATACTCTTAACCATCTCTCTATTTACCATTCTATCTTTCATTTATATCCCTCTTTCTGTTCTATCTCCCTTTCTCTTCCCGTTCTATCTATCTTTTTGTTCATTCTATTTTATCTTTTTTTTTCCTTTCCTCCCTGTACAAAGTTTCTCCCTCTCTTGCCTCCCCTTCTCCCTTTCTCCTCTCTGATTATCTCCCCTCTTATCTCTTTTCTCCCTTGTCTCCCTTCCCCCCTTCCCTTTTCTTTCCTTTCCCCCTTCCCCCCCCCCCCCCCCTTCGTGTCACAAAAGAGGGACATTTTTTTAAAATATAGAAGGGAAGGAAGGGAAGGGAAGGGATGGAGAAAGAAGAAAAGAGGGGGGGGAAAGGAATACGAGAGATAGGAACAAGAAAGAGAAAAAGGGAAGGAATGAAGGAGAAAAGAAAGAGAAGGAAGAACTATTTTTTTTTCTTTTCCTTCTCTTCCATTCCTTTCTTGCCTTCCCTTCGTACACCCTTATTTTCTTTCTATAATTATTTCTCTCCCTCTTCTTACCCCTCGACTAATGCTCTCTCTCTCTCTCACACACACACCTCCACCTCCCTTACCCTATTCTCTTCTCTGTCTTTCTCTCACATACACACACACGCCACCCCTCCCTTATTTTCCTCTCTCTCTCTCTCTCTCTCTCTCTCTCTCTCTCTCTCTCTCTTTATTTTTCCCCTCTCCCTCACCAACCCCTCACACAATCAAAACGCCACGTGTACCTCAACTGCTTCAGGTGAGGGGAAAGAAAAAGAGGGAGGGAGGGAGTGAGGGAGTGAGGAAAGGGGAAAGAAAGGGACAGAGAAAGAGGATGGGGAAGAAGGTAGGGTAGAAGGAAAGAGAGGGAAAAAAGTTAAGAAAAAAAGGAAAGGAAAGAAAGTAAATATGAATTGAAAAAGAGGATGCATGCCTGTCCCCCTATTCCCGCACCCCTTAAAGGAGAGGTGAATCAGAATATGAGGGGGGGATAATAATGGGGGGAAGATGAGGGGGAGAGAGAGAGAAAGAGAGAGAGAGAGAGGGGGGCTTTAATGTTGTTGACTGTCTGTGATTAGGTGTGTGTTGGGGGGGAGTATGAGGAGGGGGGGGGGGAAGTAAGGTGAGGGTAGGATAAAAGAAGGGAAGGGGAGAGTGGAGGAAGGGAGAGGAATTAGGTTGAGAGATGGGAAGAGTAGCAATAGTTGGTGAGAGGTTGAAATGGCAGAGGAAGAAGGAAAGGGAAGGGAAAGTAAGAGAAGGGAAAAGAGAAATGGGAGAGAATGGATGGGAAGATAGTAAGGGAAAAGTGATAGAAGGTAGAGTAAGAATAGGGAAAAGAGAAAAATGAAGAGAAATAGGGAGAATGGGAGGAGAAGAGGGTAAGCATGCAGAAGGTGATAGAAAATAGAGTAAGAGAAGAGAAATGGAAGAGAATTGGAGGGAAGGGTGACAGTGATAAAAGGGAGGGTCGGATCTGAGAAAGGAGGAGGGAAACACGGAAGGGAACAGGTGAGTCACACGAAGCAATACACAACAGGAAGGAAATGATGAGTGCATGGAGAAAGAGTAAGGAGGGGAGAGGAGGTCAGTGCTGAAGGAAGGGGGAGAGGAAAGGAGGCAAGAGGGAAGGAATAAAACAACAAAAACAACAAGAGAGAGAGAGAGAGAGAGAGAGGAAAGAGAGATAAAGGGAGAGGGGAGGTAATAAAGAGGGAGAGGGTAAAAAGAGTGGTATAGTGGAAGGGGGAGATGGAATGAGAGGAAAAGTGAGGTGAGAGGGGAGAGGAAGGGGAGTAGAAAGGAAAGGGGAGAGGATGGAAAGAGAGGTAGAGGGTAGAGCATATTATATGAGGGGTAGAGGGTAGAGGATATTATGAGGGATAGAAGGTAGAGGATATAATTATGAGGGGTAGAGAATTGAGAATATAATTTATGAGAGTTAGTGAGTTGAGGATATATGAGGGGAAGAGTGTTGAGGATATATGAGGGGAAAAGTGTTGAGGATACATGAGGGGAGGGGACCAAAGGGGAGAGGGTGAAAAGAGGGGAAAAGTGTTGAGGAAATATGAGGGGAAAAGTGTTGAGGATATATGAGGGGAAGAGGGTTGAGGATACATGAGGGGAAGAGGGTTGAGGATACATGAGGGGAAGAGTGTTGAGGATATAGTTTTATGAGGGTTAGAGGGTTGAGGATATATGAGGGGAAGAGTGTTGAGGATATATGAGGGGAAGAGTGTTGAGGATATATGAGGGTTAGAGGGTTGAGAATATATGAGGGGAGGGGAACATAACATATAATGACACACAGCAGTCGTGAGGTAACGCAGCTCGCTCACCACACGTCGTAACTACCGTAATAAACCCACCTGATACACACACACACACACGCACACACGCACACGGAAACGCAAGCACGCACACAAATATAATACATCAGGACACGCACACACACACACACACATATGGTTGGCTGGCGTGTATGTGTGTGTGTGTATGTATGTGTTTTATCAAGAATGTAAGGGGTAAGAAAAAAATATGACAGGTGTAATGGATAAATCTGCAAAAAAAATAAAATAATAATAATAATGACAGAATATTAATGTATGTATTATAAACTGATCAGACATTGTTTATATAAATCAGAATATTAGTTCTGTTTGGTCATCTTATTGTGTCAACGATCTGAGAGGAATAAAATGGAAAGTGTACTGATAGGAAAGGTGAGGAGGAAAATAATGCTTGAATGTGTAGATGTATGTTTTATGGACTGAGTATGTAGATGTATGTTTTATGGACTGAGTGTGTAGATGTATGTTTTATGGACTGAGTGTGTAGATGTATGTTTTATGGACTGAGTATGTAGATGTATGTTTTATGGACTGAGTATGTAGATGTATGCTTTATGGACTAAGTTCATCATTGTGTGTTTTGTTATTTACTTATTATTACATCACAACACACCATTATCTCACTACCTACCACACCACATAACACCACAACACAACACACTTCTACCAAACCACATTACACCACAATACACCATTATCACCACTACCATATGACACCACACCACCACTACTACTACCACCACCACCACCACCACTACTTACACCATCTTTCCCCACCCCCTTCCCCTCCTATTCCCCCTCTACCATCTAAAACCCAGCATTGATCGCAGCTCCTATACCCTCCCTCCCTCCCAATAGAATTTTCTCCTTCTTCTTCATTCACCCTTCCCTCCCTCCCTCCTTCCCTCACTCCCTTATCTTCTTTCTTGTCTCCCCAATTCACGTCCGGTTGCCTAAACAATTTCCTCCTCTTAACTCCTACCTTCCATCTCATCTATCTTATCTTATTTTTTATTCTATGTCTCTTATATTTTGTTCTGTCTTTTGCTATACCTGTGTTATCTTGTCTCTTTAACACTTCTCTGTCACTTAATTTATTCCTCTATTTACCTGTTTGTCTATGAATACATATCTTTCACATATTTATCTGTGTGTGTATTTAATATCGTCTTTTATACCGTATATTTATTTATCTCCTCCTTTGCTTCTTGCTAACATTTGCCAACACTGTAAAAAAATAATATTGTCTCTTCTATTAATTTCTGATACATGAAAATAGGAGGAGCCTTTATTGACATTGTGGGAAAGACAGAGATGTATGTAGTATATTCCTCCAAACCATGACACGAAACAGATTCCCCCAATTAGTTGTAGTAAGATGGTCTGTTTCCCAGCACGGTTTCGTATCATCAGTAGCCCTCCTCAAATCACCAACAAAAATGAGTTTACAGTAACCCATGCAACTAACTATGTCTGTCTGTCACATGGCCCTTCGAATTGTATGACTGTTCTCCTCCACTTACTTATCTCCAGCATCATAGATAGTTTGGGAACGTGTTATCTCTTCGTCAGTCTGCATATGTGTGTGTGTGAGAGGGAGAGAGAGAGTTGTGGTCTCTCTCTCTCTCTCTCTCTCTCTATCTCTATCTTTCCTTTACGTCCACCACCACCACTATCACCACCTTCCTCCATCACTATCACCACCTTCCTCCATCACTATCACCACCCTCTTCCTCCATCACTATCACCACCACCTTCCTCCATCACCACCACCACCTTCCTTACATAACCAAAATCCCTTCCTCTCCAATACCAACACTACCACCACTTCCCAACCACCACCACTACCATCACCACTACCACTACCATCCCTCTTCACACCACCACACCACCATGACTCACCAATACCAACGCTACTACCATCACCACCACTACCATCACCACTACCACTACCATCCCTCTTCACACCACCACCACCACACCATGACTCACCCACGTACCCCTCCCCCTCCTCCCCTCCTCCTCGCCATCCAATGCTTCTCTTTCCGGCATTGTTATTTCCTTTATCATGTAACCTTTCCCTTCGCTTCCTTCCTTCCTCTCTCTCTCTCTCTCTCTCTCTCTCTCTCTTTTCTTTTCCATGACGTAAGACTGGAGGATGGAAGAAGTTAGGGAGAGAGGAGGGAGGGAGGAATAATAATGGAAGGGAGAGGGAAACGAGGGAAAAACGAACAGACAAGGAAGAGTAGAATGCAAATGAACTAATTGAACACCGGAAAGAAAAGAAGGAAGAAAGAAATAATGAGATAGATAAATGAATAGATAGATAAAGAGTGAGAAAGACAGAGTTTGTGTGTGTGTGTGTGTGTCCCTATTACATTATACTGTACCACACGCCAATGAATCACATATTTTTTCTTGTCTCTCTTCCTCTACCCTCCCCCTTCCATCTTTGCCCTCCCATTTTCCCTTCCCCTCTATATTATGCCAAGAATATAATAATAGATTTATGTACGGAGTGATAAAACTAACAATGATTTTTTCCTTCCTTCCACCCTACCCCACTCTCTCCCCTACCTTATTCCCCTCCCTATCTCCTCCCCCTCCCCTATCCTAGTCCCCTCCCTTTCTCCTCCCCCTCCCCTATCCTAGTCCCCTCCCATTCTTCTCCCCCTCTCCTCTGACTTCCTCCCTTCCCACCTTTCCCCCCTTTCCCCTCCCTTTACGTTCTAATGTGATATGAAAATATAAATAACACATTGGGTGAATAGAATCAATATATACTGTATAATATTATGTGCACTTACATTTTGGGAATGACGTAGAATGAGACGAGAGAGTAAATCATATCTTCCTTAAATCATCATCAGAGCCCTAATAATATACACTCCCAGGAAACAATCATATCGAGGTTATTATTGTCACCACCATCATGTCAGTGAAGCTACAAAACCTTACTTAGACCACCCCCCCCCCTGGACAACATTGAGACGACAAAATCTTACTTAAACCACGACAGTACCTCAGTGTGTGCAAGTTAATTAGATCTGTTGTGTACAGCAGTATAGATGATTCACCCTAATAACTTGAACTCAGTGTCTTTGTCTTGGAGAGAATGGGAGGGAAAAAGAGGAGAAAAGGGGTCCGAAGAGAAGAGGAGAGAGAGAGAGAGAGAGAGAGAGAGAGAGAGAGAGAGAGAGAGACAGAGAGACAGAGAGAGAGATCTATAAATTTAAGGGAAGACATTTTATGGGTATAGGCATGTTATATAATACGGATGACTGAACAGGTGGAAAAATAGTGAGACATAAATTGATTGACATATAGATTACCCGACAAAAAGATAAGTAGATATAGATAGATAGATAGATAGACAAATAGATAGATAGATAGATAGATAGATGGGTAGGTAGTAAGACAGAGACTAGCATACACAGAAAAATAGATAGATGAATAGACAGACCGACAGACAGACAGACAGAAAAAGATAAACACAGGGAGACAGAATAGTTTGTGTATATATATTATTCTTCGTTGTAAGTATTTTTGTGTTACTAATTCTTCTTCTTATCCTTCTTTTCGTTTTCTTCTTTTCTCCTTCTTTTCTTCTTATTATTCTCGTGATGTTTACTTGCTTCTTATGTGGAAATAATGAAGGCAAGAAAAAGGGTCGGATCAGAGAGAGAGAGAGAGAGAGAGAGAGAGAGAGAGAGTGAGAGAGAGAAAGAAAATAAGTGTGAGTGAGACTGTGTGTGTGTGTGTGTGTGAAAGAAAGAAAGGGAGAAAGAACAAACCATGCAGCAGGAAACAAGGCCAATTGATTTTCGCATGGAACAGCTAGGAGAGAGAGAGAGAGAGAGAGAGAGAGAGAGAGAGAGAGAGAGAGAGAGAGAGAGAGAGAGGAAGTGAAAGTGTAGAGAGAGAGTGCATGGAAGTATAGAGAGAGAGAAATAGGGAGAAGAAGAAGAGGGAAAGAGAGAGGGAGAAAGCGGAAGTAGGGAGAGGAAGAAGAAAGAGAGAGAGGAAGTGGAAGTAGAGAGAGAGGAAGCGGAAGTGTAGAGAGGAAGAAGAGGGAAAGCGGAAGAGGAAAAGGAAGTGATATAATTTTATAATAATTGGAGGTACGAAAAAATAACCATTCTTAATAATGTACACTCTCTCTCTCTCTCTCTCTCTCTCTCTCTCTCTCTCTCTCTCTCTCTCTCTCTCTCTCACACACACACACACACACACACACACACACACACACACACACACACACACACGATCTAAAGAAAATCTAGGGAAGGTCAAAATACTTCAGGGGTTAGGGGTTGCAGGGGTCACGATGATAAAGGGAAATAAGGGACACAGTGTTAGGGAAAGACGACGTAGGGACAGGGGCAGTAATAATAAGGTGTTCAGTAGGGGAATAAGGGTTATATAAAATAGGGGCAGGGACAGTGGTGGAAAGTAGAGAGAGAGAGAGAGAGAGAGAGAGAGAGAGAGAGAGAGAGAGAGAGAGAGAGGAGGGGGAGGAGAGTGAGAGAGAAGTCCAGCATTCACCTGCCACGTGTCTTAGCGGTGGTAGCGGTAAGGCTGTCAATCCCGCCTACTACCACACCAACACCGACCTTATCGACACCACCACGCGCATCGATTAGGAAAAGGATGAGGGGGAGGGGCAGGTAGAGGGGTGAATTTGTGGGGGTGGGAGTGGAGGGAAGGGAAGGGGTGATTTCATGTGTGTGGGAGGGAAGGAAGGGGGAAGGGGTGATCTCGTGTGTGAGGGAAGGGGAGGGGGGGAGGGAGGGATGTTGGGGTAGAGAAGGGAGGGAGGGAAGAAAGGGGAGGGGAGGGATTATGTCAGTGGAAAGGGAGGGAAAGTTAGAAAGGAGAGGGAATAGGAGGAGATATTATCGATGAGAGAGGAAGGGAAGGAGAGAAAAGGGGAAAAGGAAGGAGTGACTTGGGATTGTAGGGATGAGGGAAAGGGGAAGAGTAGATTTGGTGGGAGAGGAAGGGATATGAGAGTGAGGAGAGATGGGCTAAAAAAGAAAGGAGAGAGTGAGGGGGAAAATGGATAAGAAAGAAGGACAAAAAGGGAAGGTAGATGTATAAAGAAGGAAGGAAAGTGTTTAGGTAGAAATAGGTATAAAAGTGAAGGGAAAAGAAAGCAAAAGGATGGAAGGAAGGGAGAATAAACCAGTAAAGAGTAAGGTAAAGTAAGAAGGAAGGAAAGGAAAGGAAGGAAGGGAGAGTAAACCGATCGAGAGTTGGGTAAAGAAGGAAGGAAGGAAAGGAGAGTAAACCGGTCGAGAGGAAGGAAGGAAGGAAGAAAGGAAAGAAGGAAAGGAAGGAAAGGAGAGTAAACCGGTCGAGAGGAAGGAAGAAAGGAAGGAAGGAAAATAAAGGTTAAAAAGAAGGTTGTTTACATGTTACTGGCAGGACGCTGAGGACACACAACCAACACTACCACTACCACTGACTACCACTACTACCACTACATTGACTACCACTACTACCACCACACTGACTACCACTACCATCACTGCTACCACTACTACTGTTGCCTACCATCACCGCTACCATTAATTATCACTACATTGCTTTCCTTATCTACCTGTCACTACCACCACACACTCTTAGCTTCCATCACACCATATTTCATTATTTTCAATTGACCTTCCCGCTATTGTATTGTATGTTTAATTAAAAGTAAGAAAATAATGTGTGTGTTTTTTGGTACCAAGAAAACACACACACACACACACACACACACACACACACACACACACACACACACCAGTCTGCCAATTACCCTATTTGTTTCACTTATAATGGGATATACACGTGTTCTTTTTTTCTTTTTTCTTTATTTTTTGGTAATTTTTCATTGTTAGCATGGATGGCGAAGAGTTTTTATTGTGTTCATTTTCTGAGAGGCAGCAAAAGTTAATGACGGCGACGATATTGACAATGGGATGAGTCAGCTTGTTGGGTTATATAATTATATAAGGAACAAAGTAGTCCTAATTGCAACGTATATAGTAGAAACAACATACAACTCGTAAGCTTATTAAAATGTCATAGTATACTAGCAGTCATAATAGTACGTGTCAATAATAAAACCAAATAATAATGTAGTCAATATATTAACACTGTAAAACACCGTACCGTTCGTATCACTAAATATATTTGTAGTAGCAGTCATAGTTGTAGTTATAAAAAATACATATATATTATAAAAGTGTAGTAGTAAAGTATAGCAGCAGCATAGAACAACACCATTACAGTTAAGGGGGAAGTACAGTGTTGGCAAATCTGGAGCAACGGATTCCTCCAAACTATTCTAAGCAACAGGACGCCTTTATTTTTGTCCATCTGGTTCTGTTTCCTGGCATATTTTGGAGGAATCTAGGGACGCCAATGTATCTAAAGTGTATCCTCCCCTTAAGGTTTCATTGTATAATAGCACTAGTGGCCTTAGACTCAGGGTTGCCACACGCCACTACCCAGATAAATAATGGTGGTGTATGACAGTAATTTCCCTGCGTATCACATCTACGGCAATTATTACTACTTTGACACACATTACCCCCTTCCCTTCCCTTCCCTTCCCTTTCATTTTCTTTCATTCTCTTCCCTTTTATTTCCTTCCCTTCCCTTTTATTTCCTTTCATTCCTTTTCAATATATTTCATTCCTTTTCATTTCCCTTTCATTTCTTTCCCTTCCATTCCCTTCCATTCCTTTTATTTCCTTCTCTTTCATTCTCTTCCCTTCCCTTTCATTCAATTCCCTTCGTGGGTGGTGGATGATAAGGAGTAGCGGAATGGATAGAGGATGAGGGATTATGGCTGTGTGTGGATTATTGGTGGAAGGGCATAGAGGGAAAGGGAATGAGTGGGGGAGGGGGGTTTAACGAGTTGAAGGAGGGGAAGGCGAGAAGAGGAGGTTGGGTGAGGGTATGGATTAGACTGAGCGTAGGTGGTGAAGGAAGAGGGAAACAAAGAAAAGGGTTACACACACACACACACACACACACACACACAGAGAGAGAGAGAGAGAGAGAGAGAGAGAGAGAGAGAGAGAGAGAGAGAGAGAGAAATGAATGAATGGAGTGAGAAATCGAGACAACCTCAGAAATAGAATGAGTGAGTGAGTGAAAAAGAGAATGAAAGAAAAAGACTGGGTGTGTAGAATAAGAAGGTTGTGTAGAATAAAAAAAACGACGGCGGCGGCGGCGGTGCGGCGGCGGCGGCGGCGGCGGCAGGGCGGCGGCGTCGGGGCGGCGGCGGCAGCGGCGGGGCGGGGCGGCGGCAGCGGCGGGGCGGCGGCGGCGGGGCAGCGGCGGTGGCGACGACGAAAAAGATTTATAAATAAAAATAATAATAATAATAATAATAAAATATATATATTACAAAATAATAATAATAATAAAAAAAAAGTTAATTATTACATAAAAATAATAATAATAAAAAAATATATATCATTTAAAAAAAAAAAAAAAAAAAAACGACGGCGGCGGTGGTGGCAGCGGCGGCGGGGTGGCGGTATATATATATATATATATATATATATATATATATATATATATATATATATATATATATATATATATATATATATATATATATATATATATATATATATATATATAATCCAAATTCTTCTATTCTACGGCTCTGTAGTGAACGACAAACTTGGCTTTACTGACACGGGAGAATTCTTAGTTAATTACACAGAAATGGCACTACTTTCTGAATCCTGGATACCTCTCGCTCCATACCGTTTGGTGTGTGTGTGTGTGTGTGTGTGTGTGTGTGTAGTGGTGAATGGCTGGATTAGCACTGTCTGGTATTCTGTTGTGGTGGGTGAGTTTAGGAATGGGGTTTGGGGACTGCTGGTGATTCCTCTGTGCTATGCCAGAACTGAGTAGTTGTAGTAGTAGTAGTAGTAGTAGTAGTAGTAGTAGTAGGAGGAGGAGGAGGAGGAGCATGCATGGTCTTTGGTGATGTGCATGGGCAGAACTTTAATAGTGGGTGCACCCTTCGGATCCAAGTCACTCACTTTTTTCTCTTTCATCAGCTGTCCTTCCATTTCATCATTTTCCTTTGTATTGTTGTTCCTGTTCCTCCTCGCTCTCTCCTTCACCATTGTGTTATAACTTCTTTTTGGCAGAGGACAGTTTTTAGTCTTTTTCCCTTTATACACACTATGCCAGGAGTCCAATCTAGTAGCTGTGTTGACCTACGGTGTGTTGTCATTATCTGGTGATTTGTTGTGGGTGAAATAACGGGTGTTGCTGATTTAAGGGGATAGTATACTTTTGGTACATTTGAGTGCCTTGATTCCTCCAAACTATACCAGGAAACAGGACCAGATGGACAATTAGAATGGTGTCCTGTTGCTTGGAATAGTTTGGAGGAATCATTTGCACCAGATTTACCAGCAGTGTACTTTCCCCTTATGAGACGTACTGTACTGTACCACGAACCGTTCTCATTCAACCAGATATTTTAAGATGTAGTTCACTTTCCGTTTCACAATTGAAGACAGTTGAAACCAGTTTATAGATACTTTTTTCATCCGTGTGTGTCGTGTGAATGTATACTTGTGAGCGTGTGTATGTGTGTGTGTGTATGTGTGTGTGTGTGTGTGTCTGTCGTGTGAATGTATACTTGTGAGCGTGTGTATGTGAGTGATTGCATGACACTGACTGCGTGGTGTACCAGTGAATTTATGTTTAATGGTGTGTATGTGTGTGCATATGTGTCGGTATTTTCGGTGTACATGTATAAATGTATAAATATTTTTGTATGAATGAATGGGAGTTATGGAGGACGTGTACATGTATAAGAGAGAGAGAGAGAGAGAGAGAGAGAGAGAGAGAGAGAGAGAGAAAGAGAGAGAGAGAGAGAGGGGGGGGATGGCGAGACTACATTCCAAAATATAAAAGTTGCATATAACTACGAGATGGTGTAAATATTTCTAAGTTATATTATCATGGTTTACTTTACGTTTACTGAAAGGCTGTGTGTGTGTGATATTGCGTGAAGGAGTTGGTTGGCTCGTAATAAAAGCTTGGTTAAGAATACATCATCATACCATGTCTTTTCGTTTTTCATTTTCTTGTAACCCCGTGTAATGTATATATTTAGGACCTTGTTGGTATATATAGTTAGAACATTCTTGGTTTAAAATTACTGTAGGTTAGGATTGTTAGTGTGTTTGAATTATATGTGTTATTTTTAGTATTTTAGTTCATATTTTGAGTATGTTCATGGTTTGTAATTTTATTTTGCTCACTGTTGGTTTTGCGAAGATACCAGCCACAATCTCTCTCTCTCTCTCTCTCTCTCTCTCTCTCTCTCTCTCTCTCTCTCTCTCTCTCTCTCTCTGTATGTGTATGTGTGTGTGTGTGTGTGTGTGTGTGTGTGAGTGTGTCCTCATTGTCCCAGGTATGTGAGTAGGATATATAGGCAGTTTAAGAGAGGTGTTCCAGGGAAGGTGAAGGTGAAGGAAGTGGTATTGGTGTTGGTGTTGGTGAGTCACGTAGCTAGAGTTGGTGTTGTATTCGGAGTGACCTTTTGGACCGAGATGACGTAACGCTCTACAATACACAACTTACATAGCCATCCAGCCGGCCCAAACCTCCTCTGTCCTATATAGCTCTTCTCTTCACGGTATACACACAGTCACCTCTCTTTGCCTTACCCCTTCTCCTCCTTTGCCTTACGCTTTCTCCTCCTTTATCTTATCCTCCTCCTTTTCCTCCTCCTCCTTCTCCTCTTCCTCTTCATTTTCCTCATTCTCCTATTTCTCCTTCACCCTTTCCTCCTCATTTACCTCCTCCTCCTCCCACGTCAGTTTCCCTCTCCTTTAGCATTTTTTTTTCGAACTGAAGGTGAATTGTGAGGTAATATTATCGTGAATGAGACATATTTACTACCATTACTAAACTATAGAGCCTGAAAATAGTGAAATAACGAACGAAGGTGTTTGTGTTCGATTAGTAAATATTCAATAAGGAGATAGTATTGTTTTGGTATACATATTAGAGCACCTTGATTCCTCCCTGCAATGTGACATGACCAGGTGAACATAAAATATAATGGTGGCCCTGTTGCTTGGAATAGTTTTTAGGAATCAGTTGCTCCATATTTGGCAACACTGTACTGTCCCTTAATCAGATCTCTCTCTATCAGACAGGAGAGGGAAATTGGACCTTCGACTCTGACTGTTCAAAGTGTGGGTAGGGGTCGAAGTCTCCTTTCACTATACTTGCAGTGTGTGTGTGTGTGTGCAAATTTGTCTCTGCGTCTGTGTAAAACTTGGGAGTGTGTGTGTGTTTGTGTGTGCGTAAATTTGTCTTTCTGCGTCCGTGTCAAATGTGAATGTGTGTGTGTGTGTGTGTGTGTGTGTGTGTGTGTGTGTGTGTGTGTGTGTGTGTTGTGGATTCATATGTTTTGCTTCTTCATGGTGAGGTGTGCCAACATGTCTTTACACTAGCGACCTTCACGTTGCTGGAATCAACCAACTCACCATTCGCAGTCCATGATAAATTATGCCCCTAAACACATACTCTACCCAAGCTATATACACTTATTTAGTTTCTTTATCTTACACTATTAATTTTTTCTCTGGTCGTATTTCACACACACACACACACACACACACACACACACACACACACACACACACACACACACACACACACACACACACACACACACATTATTATTATTATTATTATTATTATTATTATTATTATTATTATTATTATTATTATTATTATTATTATTATTATTATTATTATTATTATTACATACACATTTCTCCTATTGGACTCATTGAAGTAATTTGTTTTCTGAGATAGTTTGGAGGAATCAATAGCCCCCAAATTTACCCAAAATGAGGTTTACCCATTATAGTGGTAATCTGTTGTTGTTGGTGAATAATTATTGATTTCTTATTTTGATTCCTCCAAATTATATTCCACAACAGATCTCCTACTCGTATGGTAAGGTATAATTATAATCTGTTTCTTGGAAGAGTTTGAAGGAATCGGTAACATCCATTTCATCCACAACACATAAATGCCTTGTTGAAGTGTTTAAGGGGAAAATACTGTTTTGGAAAATCTGGAGCAGCTGATTCCTTCAAAACTATTCCAAGCAACTGGAGGTCCTCATCCTTTGTTTATAATCTGGTCCTGTTTCCTGACAACCCTAACATGAACCCAAAGTATACCATGTAACCATCTCCTTAATCCTCAAGTGATGAAACAACAACAACAACAACATTCTCACACAAACAACAACAACATTCTCACACAAACACTTCAGATCTCAATAGCGTCGTATAATATTAGGTAGTATTTATTATCTTAATGATCTTCTCCGGTGAAAGGAATGAAAACGTTGCCTGTGTGTGTGTGTGTGTGTGTTGTGTGTGTGTGTGTGTGTGCGTGTGTGTGTGTGTGTGTGTGTGTGTGTGTGTGTGTGTGTGTGTGTGTGTGTGTGTGTGTGTGTGTGTGTGTGTATACTAGTAATCCAGGACGCTACTAACACGCCACCACTTGGTTGGTTTATGGGTCATACATACATACTTAGTGAAGAGGAAGTTCATCTTTTATGCTGTACAATATAATACCTTCAGGACTCATCAATGTGTATATGTTGGGAAAAGGTCAGGGGTTTGTGCACGACCTCTTGAAACTCTCTTGAACCCGACTAAGATAAACATATATATATACACACACACACATACATACACACACACACATATACAAACACGCACACTCACACATATACAAACACACACACACACACACACACACACACACACACACACACACACACACACACACACACACACACACACACACACACACACACACACACGTATACAAACACGCACACTCACACTCGCACACACACACACACACACACACGTATTCAAACACGCACACTCACACTCGCACACACATACGCGGACATGCACGGACGCAAGGCCTTGCACGGACGTAAGTATACGAACATGCACACATAAACACAAGCACACAGACATACATACGCACACACAATTACATAAACACAAGCTCACACTCATACATACACACGCAAGCAGAAATTGCAGTATTTATCAAGACCAATAGAATACTAAAGTCTATTTAGTTGGTATTTATGTGGTCTCGTGGTCTGGGCGCGTTAAAATGGGTCGTTCAGCTACGATAGTGGGCACTGCTGCTGCTGTTATATTTATTATTATTATTATTATTATTATTATTATTATTATAGTCACTCAATGAGAAAACTTTGATATCATCGGAAAGTTTTTACATTGGTGAGTATATGCCTTTGTGTGTGTGTTTGTGTCTCTGTGTGTGTGTGTCTGTGTGTGTGTGCGTGTGTGTGTGTGACCAAGGAGAGGTTTGTAAATGAGTCTATATACATGTATTTATACTATACACTTGCTGTTTAACCTACCTTGTGTACAGTACGTGCCTAAAGTTATTTTTAATAGTCCTGGTGACTCTTAAATCGTGTACAAAGGCTGAAGAATTATGACCTGCTGACGAAACCAAGTGAAAAGTTTATACCAACATAATTAAAGTGTGAATTAAGTAGTGGTGTCCTTCAGAATGTAATGCTCACTGTCTCGTGTTTATCGTGATTGAAGGGTACAGTGGGAGTCCTTAAAACTTACCCTACTCACAACGTACCAATTAGAGGAGTAAAGGGGTAGTAGGTAAGTAGGTAGGTAGGTAGGTAGGTATATATGTATTCTCTTGTCATGGGCTAAATGTGTGTGTGTGTGTGTGTGTGTGTGTGTGTGTGTGTGTAGGGTAGTGGGGGTATACGGATTCTTCCAAGTAGGGGATCCGTCTATAGTTACACAGTTGGGGACAATCGATAGCCATTTATTTTACCGACAAAATAAAATTACTCATTTCGCTTCGCTGTTCTGTTGGCTACACGTTTGAAGATACTTAGCGATGACAAATATATGCATAAACTATATTAATCATTTATGTATTTATATGAAGATATAATTAGAGTATGAGTTTATGTATGTATATAATTA
>JAWZYT010006982.1:0-15633 GCA_034508575.1 Petrolisthes manimaculis | reverse complement strand
TGAGGAAGGAGAAAGAAACAGCAGAAGGGAGAGCGAGAGGGAGAGAGGGAGGGAAGGAGGAGGGAGACATTTATAAGAGAGAAATATGAGGGAGTGAGAGAGAAGACGAATGAGAAAGGAGGAAGGGTTGAAACACAATATTCGGAATAAAGAGAGAGAAAGAATGAGGAAGAAAAAACAAGGGAGAAAAAAATAAGGAAGAGAAACAAGGGAGAACGAAGGAAGGGAGCCACAGAAAGGAGGAAGAGAGTAGGAGAGAAATTGGGGATAGAGTGTAGGGAGGAGAGTAAGCAGAGTGAGGGGTAAGGGAAGAGGTAGGGAGCGTGAGAAAGGAGGAGGGAAGTAGGGAAAGAGGAGGAGTGAGGGGAGGAAGGAGGAGTGAGGGGAGGAAGGAGGAGTGAGGGGAGAGGCAGGAGTGAGAGAGAAAACAGGAGGAATGAAGGGAGAGGTAGGGAGTGAGGAAGGGTGAAATAGAGAGCATGAGAGAGGGAAGGAAGGAGGAAGGAGGAGTGAGGGAGGAAGCAGGTAGGGAGGAAGGAAGGAGGACTGAGGTGGAGGTAGGTAGTGAGGGAGGAAGGAAGGAGGAAGGAAGGTGGTGCCGCCATAATTGATGCACCATAAAAGTGAGGGCAGGAGGCGCGCCGCTGCCCCGCCCGACGGTAAATAAGAAGATATTGCCGCCACTCGCAGCTAATTCCGCAGTAATCAGTTTATGGCGGCCTCCATTACCCTAATGTGTTTCTGAAGAGCGGCACCAGGGCGGGGCCAGGGAGCGGGGCACCCTCTATGGGGGGTCAAGGGGCGGGGCAACCTCTAGGAGGGCCAAGGGGCAGTGTCAGGACCTGAAGCAGCCTCTCTCAGAGTCTGAGGAGGCTGGAGCATCCTCCTGATGGGGGATCTCAACAGTGTCACACCTAGGGACAGTCTATGAGACAATATATGGTACCGGTACAGGTTATGTATGTGTGTCTAAAAATGGGGACACATACATGACGTGTCAGTCACAAAGCGAATAACATAGAATGATGGATTATGGTGGTCGGGAAGGTAGAAATGAAATGAAAATAAGAAAGAGAGAGAGAGAGAGAGAGAGAGAGAGAGAGAGAGAGAGAGAGAGAGAGAGAGAGAGAGAGAGAGAGAGGGTCGGGCAGTGAGATATATGGACTAGCAGGTGGAGTGAGGGGAGGGTTGGAGGGAGGGGGAGCGAAGGAGGAGATGGAGGGAGGGATGGAGGAGGGAGGGAAGGAAGAGATGACTGTCAGGATGAAGGGATATAGAGGTGGGGGTGGGGGTGGGTGTGGGGTGTGGGGAATGGATAGGGGATGGGGAAAAGTAGACAGGTAAGAAAATAAGTGGCCAGGTAAGTAAAAAAAGTAATGAGGATGGTAGGAAAGTGAGAAAGAAGAGAAGGGGAAGGGGGGAGGAGAAGAAGGGGTAGAGGGAGGGAGAAGGGGGAGGAGAAGAAGGGGGAGGGGGGGAAGGGGGGAGGAGAAGAAGGGGTAGAGGGAGGGAGAAGGGAGGGTAAGGAGGAAGAAGAGGAGTTGGGTAATACTGTATTGAAGTAAACAAGTCAGAAATAAAGTAAAGAAGGTAAAAATGAAATAGAGAAAGACAACAAAAAAGTAAGTTATTAAAGAGTAGAGATAAATATATATAAACAAGAGATATTCACACATGAAAGGTAGATAAAAAGACAAAGAAAAAGGTAATGATATGATATAGAGAAGCAAGAGTTAGAAGGCAGGTAGGATGGGTAGAAGGGAGATGAGGAGGTAAATTGGTAGGAGAGAATGAAATGTGGTGAGTGGGTGGGTAGGTGGGTAGTAAGGCAAGGAGACATGGAGGTAGATAGGTATAGGAGAGAAGGAAATGTGTAGGTGTGTGGGTGGGTAAGTGGGTAGTAAGGCAAAGAGACATGGAGGTAGTTAGGTATAAGAGAGAAGGAAATGTGGGTTTGGAGCAGGGAGGCAAGGAAATACTCAAGATGGAGAGACACAAACACAAGTGAAAGGAGAAACCATGTGGGAAGGTAGAGGGTAATTTATGAGTTAGGGGGACTGCATTTCACATAGGCATAATAGGTGGGTAATAAAGTGTTTAGACAGACAGGTTAATACTGTAAGAAGGTAATCAAATATACAAGTGAGATATGTCCTTAAATAAGTAAGTTGGCTGGGAGAGAGAAAGCAAAGATAAGGAGGAAGGTAAAGGAGGGACGAGAAAGACAAAAATGGAGGAGAAAAAGGGTGAAAAACAACACAAAACAAAGGACTGTCAAACATAAACATATCTACTGGTTCTTGCAAACCTGGTTGATTTTGATAAGCTAACTCATTTAAACCTTAATTTGTCTGAAATGAAAAGATGCTAAAGATATAATGAAAAAACTGCATGCATTCTTTCACTTCTAATTAAAATAACAATAATTCCGACAGCTTACATTATTCTAAACAGAACAGGAACAAAATAATAATTAGCTTTCTAGAATTGTGAAGGTTATAACACAAGCGAACGAGGACGGAGAGAAGAAGAAAAAGAAGAAGAGGGAAGAAGAAGAGGGAAGAAGAAGAAAAAGAAAAAGAAAAAGAAGAAAAAGAAGAAGAAGAGGAGGAGGAGAAGAAGAAGAAGAAGAAGAGGGAGGAGGAGGAGGAGGAGGAGGAGGAGGAGATGGAGGAGAGAGATCAGCCCCCCACTTCACTTAGGCTGATGCTGCTAGTGTGAGAGTAGGAAATAAAGCCCAATTAACTTGCCATAATGCTGTAGTACAAGTTGCTACTCCCAGTTTAACCTCTCCTTTCCCCCTCTCCCTCCCTCTCCTCAAACCTTGCCTCCCTCTCCTTCATTCTCTCTCCCTCCCTCCCTCTCCTCAAACCTTGCCTCCCTCTCCTTCATTCTCTCTCCCTCCCTCCCTCTCCTCAAACCTTGCCTCACTCTCCTTCATTCTCTCTCCCTCCCTCCCTCTCCTCAAACCTTGCCTCCCTCTCCTTCATTCTCTCTCCCTCCCTCTCCTCATTTTCCTTCATTCCCTCCTCTTTCCCTCTCTCTATCACTCTCCTCTTTCTCTCCCTCCCTCCTTTTCCTTCATTTTCTCTCCCTCACTGCATCTTCTTCATCTCCCCCCCTCTGTGTTTTCTTCCTATTCCTTTACTTCTCCCTATCCCTCCTCGTCTTCTCTTCTCTTCTCTCCTCCCGTTTCTCTCCCTTATTTTACGTCTTTCCTTCTATCTCCTCCCTCTCTTGCCCTCCAGTTATCTCGTTCTCTCCCCTCATTCTTCTCCCTTCCCCTCTCCCTCTTCATAAGTCTCTCTTTCCTTCCGATTTCATCTGCTTTTCCCTCAATCCAATTCCTTCATAATCTCTCCTCTCCTACTCTCTCTCTCTCTCTCTCTCTCTCTCTCTCTCTCTCTCTCTCTCTCTCTCTCTCTCTCTCTCTCTCTTGTCCCATCTCTTATTCTTTCTCCTAATACTATACTGCATTCTACGTCATCCCGCAATCCTTCACACAATGCTCCCCTTCCCTCTTTCATCCTCAATGCTCCCCATTCCCATACACTACGCTCCTTCCTCCCTCCCTCCCACACCATCACCATGCTCCCTCTCCCTACTCCCTCTTTCATTCTCAATGCTCCCCATTCCCCTACACTACACTCCTCCCTTCCTCCCTCCCTCCCACACCATCACCATGCTCCCTCTCCCTACTCCCTCTTATCGTAATTGGCTCTGCTAAGTTGAGGGTTAAGTTGCCGCTCTCTCATTTTTCCTCTATTCTTCTTATTGCTTTCAGTTTTTCTTATTATTGTTTTCACATCTTTCGTTTTCCTCCACTAATTTCTTCCTTTGCTGCTGCTTCTTCTTTTCTTGTTCTTATTTTCCATCATGGTGCATTTTCAAATTCCTGATTCAAGTTTAATTACTTCTCAACTTTTTCTGCTTACATACAACAGAATACAACACAATGAAATGCATTAACACACAGAGCGATACAATAATAATTTACAACAACGACTGGGTATAGAGTTTGTATATGTCCAGTCTGCAGCAAGTTATCCCTTTCAATCCTACAAAACAAATATCAAGGAAACAGCACCAGGTTAACAAAAATAATGGTGGTCTGTTGTTAGTAAGAATAGTTTAGAAGAATCAGCCAGTTGCTTCAAATTTATCACCAACACTGAACTACCTAACTAACCCCTTTAAGGTATAAGCACCAAGCCAACCCCTCCAGTTTATTCACCCATAACGAATAATTATCCCATTAATGTATCCACCCATCATCACACACACATTACTTCCTCCACGTCAAGACACATAACTTTTATGTATTATTTCCCTCAACATGTCAACACACAGACACATATAGAATTATACATACATATATATTATATCTCTCGGCACGTTAGCACATATTCATATATACACACATGTCATGTGTATAATGCTCTCGGCATGTTAGCACACAGACACATGTATATGTAATATTTCCCTTAACATGTCGGTATACAGACACATATAAAATTATTCACACATATGTATTATTTCTCACGACACGTTAGAACACAGACACATATATATACACACATAATATTCCCCTCGGCATATTAGCACACAAACACACACATATATATATATATATACTGTACATGTACTCGTATCTGTCACTATGGCAACACACATATATACTGTACATTATCCAGCAACATGTCAACACTCACATTTACCAGGCATGTCAACACACACATATAAATACAAATTTCCATCTAAATACAGTCCCCATGTCAATCAGTTCATCTATTTATCAAAACAACAACAACGACAACGAAGCACAATGCAGCGCAAATTTAGTTTTCGGCTCTGAGCGGAAAATAAACACGAGTTACACAGTGTTTATCTTTCATAATCATTGTATAAACCCGCCCGTTTAAAACACAACATTTATTTACCAACTCTAGTCTGTCTATCAGGCCACGGGATAAAAATAAAGAATGAGTATAAATATTGGCTTGGCTATTGTTTGGTGGGTGATCTTGCCGAGTATACTGACGGTGGGTGTGTGGGCAGGGAGTGGGTGTGGGAGTGGGCTGGGATAGGGTGGGAGTGGGCTGGGATAGGGTGGGATTGGGACGGCAGTGGGAGTGGGATGGTAGAGGGAGTGGGCTGGGATGAAGTGGGGTGGTAGTGGAAATGGGGTGGTAGTGGGATCGGGGTAGTAATGGGAGTGGGCTGGGTTGAAGTGGGAGTGGGTTGAGGTGGGTTGGGGTGTGGTCCCAACTTTTGTTTATCATAGCATGTCTACTATTTATCAGGTTGAAGGATAAAGTGTTCAAATCTTATATCACGCAGAGTTCAAAACATTATATCTGACCAGTTAATTCATCAAACCCTCGAGTGGCAACGTTACATAAATCATAGTCATTTGTATTCACACCTCAGAATATTTCCCACTACACTACAGTAGCAGAGAAGACTAGAAAAAACACCACACATTAATTTTTCAACATAAGAGTTTTACGGTGACTGCATAAAGTAATGTTGACATGACATAATTATTATATTGAGCGCCACATGTGCTAATATTAATTAACTGTACATACGAGTGTCAAATCTATAAATATACTGATCCATACATTCATTCATTCATTCATAGATAGATAGATAGATAGATGACAGGAAGTGGAGTAAAGAGGAGTGGTAAGTGGTGCCGTCAGGTGTGTGTGTGTGTGTGTGTGTGTGTGTGTGTGTGTGTGTGTGTGTGTGTGTGCTGGCGGCGGTACAAACACAACAATACTTTGGGTTCTCTCACACCCCTATACAAGTTCAACACCATCACCACCATTATCATCATCACCACACACTCACCCACCCCATGCACTTTCAACATCACCAATACCATCACAACCACAACCACCACCATCATTACCAACACAACCATCATTATCATCATCATCACCACCACCACCATCATTACCAACACAATTACCATCGCCACCACTACCATCATCATCATTACCACCATTATCATCCCTATACCACCAATATAATCATCATCACCATCACCATCACCATTACAATCCTCATGATCACTACAACATAAATTTTAAAAGTACAAAACACACAAATCAATTATAGTCAAAAGTCATTCTTATAAGAGGAGACATTCAACACTTCACCAACACCCTTACAAGAATAAACAGAGGTCCCATCTCGCAATTATTCCTTATGCAAAACCTGGCGACGTTTCCATATTTTTACACGTTAATTAAAACAGAGCACGGAAAAACCCCAAGCTGCTGTCGAAAGGTAAAGACAAAAAGTGTATAACTAAATTGAACAAAGCAAAGTGTGATCTTGTTTGTTGTGGCTGACACTACTATACTGACTGATGATTTCACAAGTGTTTGAAGTTAGCGAACCTTCGTACAGAACACCTTCCTTCCTTCCTTCCTTCCCTTCGTAACTCATTATGCATTTCCCTAACGAGAATAGGGATTAGTTGCAAGATTACCTAATACTGTAAGGCTATGAGGTAATTAGGACAGGTAAGATGCCTCTATAGATCTGACAAGGAGCAACTATATATGTCCAAAATTAATTCTACTTGAGTAAATTAATATCCTTTTGCTTAGATATGATTCCTGATACTAACCATACTGACGTGATCTACTCTAACCAAACTAAAATTAGGCTAACCTGATTAAACCAAACCAAACATGATAAATCAACCACATAAAGTGAGTTTCACCCAAACAAAAACATCCCCCAAACCGAGCCCACTTAGAGACTATGGTAAGGCCCCAAGCTAAACACGTAACATTAGCACTGTTGTCTGAAAAAGTAATACTGTTGGGTGAGGTAAGGGCGGCGTGTGGCCTGGCCTGACTCTAGAAGGAAGGAGCTATCAGCAGCCATGCATTAGCGTCCATTAAAAAGCCATTACCACCCATTAAAACTCTGTTGGCTTTTCATCAGCTGTGAAAGCAACTTGTCGGTAAGCTGGACTTATGTGTGTTTGGGGTCAGTGGTCAGTGGCAGGCGAGTATTTATTTATTATTCCTTGACACACACACACACACACACACACACACACACACATACACAACAGCTTCATCAAGCAAACTCTACAACCTTATATTTATAAATATATATACACAAGCAAATAATACATGATTATAAACATATGCATATAAGGTGTACAGTATAATATTATAGATAAGTAGATTAACACTGAGTATAATATCGCCACTAGATTATATCAACTAGACTTGTCATTCCTCTTAATAAAGTACAATAATTTTACATAAGTTTTATTTAGTCATCGCTAATTAAGATAATAATAATTAAGTTTACACTACTTAAGCATCACTATGATTAACTTCATTAACAAAGTTGTAATTCTGTGAAAGGTAAGTGCAGGGGAAATAATATATATAATTAACATTTACATTCAACTCTACACTCTCAGTTACTTAGGGATAACATTATATAACTCGTACCAATCCAATATGCTGCATAATTGATAATAAACAAACTATATAAGACAAAGTAAAACCCGTAAAGGAAACTGGTAGCTCAAATTAGTGTCACCAAGTTGTAGTCTTATCTAAACTCTTGGTAAGGTAGCGAGGTCAAGCAGCACTTATCGGATTATGGCAGATCCCTGGGGCAGCGGTGCATTGCTCGCATTTGCTAAGAGGGACGACCAGTACAAACCCCATGTGTGTTGGCTTTGAGGAACGGATTCTTAACGGGGCGCCGCCTATATATTTATTAAAAGGGCCCTGTGATCGTGTATGAGACTTGGTGGCTTCTAATTCCTCCTACCTATGCCACGAAACAAGCTCCTTCAATCTAGATGGTGTTTCGTGGCAATATTTGAAGGACTATTTGAAGGACTCGCTAACTTCCAATTATCTTACTACATCACAGGGCCCCTCAACTCGCTGATGTTTGTATTAGACGAAAAGGAATTATCAGTTTATCGGTGCACGGGAGCCTAGTGGTTTCTCCAAAGCATATCCCACAGAGCAATCAACCCAAACCCAGGAGTGGTTTTACTGATGATTTTTTAAGTACTTCATGGCTTAACTCATGGTTATACAAATATTATCGTATTCCTTCCTTACCTTGAACGGAGTCGGGTTATATTAGATTCGGTTGGTATGGGTTGCATGGAGGGGATAGTGTACTTTTGAAAGATTGGAGTGCCTTGATTCCTCCAAAGTATACCAGGAAACAAACCCAGATGAAAGAAAAATATTGGCATCCTGTTGCCTGGAATAGTTTGGAGGAATAATTAAATTTGCTCCAGATTTACCACCCAAAACAAAGTGCTATACATTCCCTTAAATCACTATAACAAAGACAACACAAACAAACAGGCTTGGATGAGAGAGCAACACTTGGCTCGAAAACTCGAAAAAAATATATATTCTCCAAATTTCTGCAAGTCACATCCAATATCCTCAGTGACAATCGTTCCTTTAGCTCTCTGCCTGGTGTTCTTGTTGATATTGCTACGCTATATCTTGTAGAGTTCTAATAACATAACTAAACAACACACTGGCGAGGACAAGACCCCATAAATTCTACGGGTCCCACACGCCACATTTCACAAACACCACCGTTGTTGGCTACAGTCCCACACAAAACTTAATATCACATCCATCCCTCTATACACTCACGGAATGAATACTATTATGAATGCTTGGCGATTGTTCACTGTTGTATTCTTATGTAATTAATAAATCGGTCCTGTGCATTCATTCTCGGTTTTCATTTCACAATATCAACTACCGGTACTGTACAATAATAACGAATAGTATACATAAAGAGACAGACCATGAGCTATATATAACAATGACTGGTACGATGTGTTCATGATATAGGCTACACGTGGAGTCATCGTATTGGTCATCGTCATCGTCTGCACAATGATACATCTTGGCAACACTGGGTATAATTTTTCATTATTCCAGTTTTACAATCAAATGGTTAAATAGATCCTCTAAACTCTATATGAAATGACATCACATGACTTAATTCTTATTATGCATGCAAGGATGAACCAAATTTATACTGCCGCTTCATGTATACCTGTAAAATCTGTCCTCTTAATTTCCGCATGCTTTTGTGAATATAGTGGACTAAATAGAATTTCATTAAAGGAATAACTTCGTTTGGGGTGTGACATTCTCCTGTTTGTGATGTATGTAAATTGGTAATGTAGCGCTTTATGGTGATGAAAGCAATTAGGTTATTGTTTGTGGTACCGTAATGTTGTTAGCAAAAGATAAGGTGGCTATATACGGTCGTTTTCATATACCATTTTTCTACAGTTGGAAGGAGATTAATATTATACTTTTGGTACATTAGAACGTTAATTAATATGGATTACACTCCATGCCATATTTCAATAACAAGGAAATAATTTGTTATTCCCTTCATAATCATATAACACTCGAGTCTTTAAAGCAGGAAGACATTTTTTTTATTTTTTTCTAATTTTTGAGAACGTGACGACAACAATCAATCCACAGTATATAAGTTACACCCATGTATAAAAACTAATTGTTATATCAACGCTTAACCTTCCAATTTTACGATAGTGGAATTTCAGTGAACTACATAAGCCGTGAAATATTGGAGGGTAAAATCGTTGGTTGGTCTGGTGGCCGTAGCCGAGTGCTCTAATGACAAGGTCTGATATAACGGAGTGGCTTCATGGAATTCTACACAAACGATTCAATGAAAATGGAGTTCTCTTATTTTTTGTACTCACGTAGACCAAATAATCTGAACACCTGCCTGGAAGCAAAGGTACAGTCACGAGTACTAATAAGTATACAGGTGTGCTTCGAATACCTAGAGACAGTAAATAAATGCAAAATAACATCGCCATTGGAATGACTTCGTTGGTGATTTAGACTGTTCAAGACTTCAACCAAAGCTGTATACTTATTAGTGCTGGTGACTGTACGTGTCTCACTCATGACATACGTATTATATAAATATTTCATCACTCTTGTGTCGCATTGAGATCTTGGTCTTCAAATAATAAAACAATTGCATATGTCTAGTCTAAATAACTTGTATTAATTTTAATATGCTTATTTTCCAAACGGTGTATTTTAATAATTTCAGCGAGACAATAAAAGTAGATTGATGCTGTGTAGGTTACTTGTTACCAGATGATAATTCATAATATAATAATGTTTTTGTAGTTCCAGCACCATGTAACAAGGACATACAATGCTATGCTATACATTATATTATATGTGACACAGTATGTATGTAATTATATGACACAGTAAGTATGTAATTATATAACACAGTAAATATGCAATTATATGACACAGTAAATATGTAATTATATAACACAGTAAATATGTAATTATATAACACAGTAAATATGTAATTATATAACACAGTAAATATATAATTATATAACACAGTAAATATATAATTATATAACACAGTATTATGTAATTATATAACACAGTAAATATATAATTATATAACACAGTAAATATGTAATTCTATAACACAGTAAACATTAGGTTATGTACTGGTTATTTACTCCACAAGTCCAACACTGAGGAGTGTCCCGTGTGTATTTACATTCTGACAAAATATCCCGGCACTTCAAAGCAAAATCCTCCAAAGCTTTTATTTGTTCCGTCAATATGTAATTAGCTTACTTTACAAGGCAAACATGGTGTGATTATTATGCTACAGGGAGGTGATAAGGTCATTAGGCTCTCATTTACCCCAAATATGGACAGGGTCTCGAAAAATGTTGTTTGTGGATAAGTCTATATTCCATTATAGCAATCCAGGAATTTTATTGATACTGAGTATATGATATATTATAAGTTTCTGTATAATTATTACTGTAGAATTATAAAGGCCTTTCTGGTGTATTAAATCACACTACTTCATTATCATTCAGTCTTTACTACTTGTATGAATGGAGAACTCTAAAAAATAATGGCCCTTTTCACAGAAGCAAAGGATATGTATTAGTATCAGTCAGCGGTCAGGTAGGTTCTATTTAACAGAATCATAATAAGATTTGTGGTAAATTGATACTGAACGCCACACCCAGGTCGTATCTACGTCTGTTTTAGGTGTTGATAGATTCATTTTGCATTTAGGTAACAAATAATTATAAGTATAAAGTTGAGTTACCATTAATTAACTAGACTTAATTAATGCTCATACCTAATGGCACCTTAAGGAGAGCAGGGGGGGGAGGGGGGGGCTAGTACAATGTTGATAAGTTTATTGCAATCAAAATCCTCGAGGGTACTCCAAGTAACAATTCACCTTTATTTTTCTTCATCTGGTTTTGTTGTTTACTGACATGCTTTGGAGGAATCAAGGAGCCTCAGTGTACCAAAAGTTTACCATACTATTCTCTTAAATATTTACATATAAAATACACTCACACACAAACGCACACAAAAATACACACAAACAAACACACACAAAAAGACATGCAAACGTACACACAGACACGCAAACTCACACAAAAAAAAAACATACATACACACAAACATGTAAAAACACACACACACTCACACACACACCCTAACACACACACATAGTCAGACACACATAAAAAATTCCTTTACAATCAACTGAGCTGCGCGCCAATCGACTTGCAGACGCTTAATCCCAGTATCGATGGTCCGTGTGTAATTATAGAGCCAATAGTGAGGGGAAGGACTGAGTTCATGCAAAGGCAATAACATTAAGTGGGTAATTTCAACTTTTGGAAATGGTCCGGGTCGGGTGTAGGGCTTCTAATCTCTGCCCTGGTGTAATTGGCTCATTATAAGTTGGGGATCTTTATGATTGAGCCATTATTGGTTTGGTGGAGCAGCTGATGGGGTAATAATGACTCTCTGGTCAATAAGATCACCCGGTAACCCACGTCCGGAAAACTCTCGTCGAATGGAATGGAATGGAATGGGATGGGTTAGGTCTGTCTGGTCTGCAGTGCCTCCCTCCACTCCCTGCTTCACCCCCTGCTTCTCTTCCCTCTCCTCCTCCTCCTCCTTCTCCTCCTCCTTCTCCTCCTCCTCCTCCTCCTCCTCCTCCTCCTCCTCCTCCTCCTCCTCCTCCTCCTCCTTCCTCCTCCTCCTCCTCCTCCTCCTCCTCCTCCTTCTCCTTTCCACTTAATCCCCTTACATATACAGTGCCCCTTCCGCCTTTACTCCCTACACACACAACACTTCCCACTCCCAATCTACACAACATGCTCCCACTTCACCCCTATACACCATGCTCCCACTTTACCCCTACACACAATGCTCCTCTTGTACTCCCACCACATAATGCTCCCAACTCCTAACCTACACACCATGCTCACCCTTTACTCCCAATATAATGCTCCCACTCCCACCATACACACTTCACCCCTACACACAATGCTCCCACTTCCCCCATACACACAAAGCTCCCTCTTTACTCCCTCCAACACAATGCTATTAATTCCTATAGAACGCCACTTCTTCCACCAAACAATATCTTTTACCCTACCCCCCCATCTCCACACACACACACACACACACATACACACACACACACACGATGCTCCACCTTCCCCCGCCCCCCACCTCACACACACAATGAATGCTTTTTAACTCCCACAGAATGCCCTCCCCTCACCCCCCACACACACATACAATGACCCTCTCCCACACTCACAATGCTCTTCCTACTCAAATACAATGCTCTTCACTCTCCATCTCACACTAAATGTTCCCTCCTTCACACACAACATACATTCATCTCCCATGCGCACACTAATTATGATTCTTCTTCCAACGTATGTACAATGCTCCTTCCTCCCTCACACAATGCTCCTTCATCTTCCACACAATATTACTCCCTCCCCACCCCCACACAACGCACGCTCCACCCACGCTCACAAAAAAAAAAAAAATGGTCCTCCCCCCCCTACCCCACTGTTCAAAGTATTACAACAAAGCGTTATTAATTTTCTCTCATTCTGTTGTGTAAATTGAAGTGACTTTGGAGCCCACTCTATAAATCCTCCCCAGGTGAATCAATTTTGAACGAGTGAGTGTGTGAGTGAACGAGTGAGTAAGTGAGTGAGTGAGAGTGAGTTAACAAGTGAGTGAGTTAACAAGTAAGTGAGTGAACGAGTAAGTGAGTGAGTGAAGGAGTGCATGTGTTCGTGGTGGACCATAATGATCACTTACTTCACTGAATCACTGGTCTGCGGGGAGGGAAGGAACTGTACAATTGACCACAAGAATGGGTACACATGCAGCCTGTTGTTTTTCGAGGGTTTGCAACATAATTATAGAAAAGGTCAGACTAAGTATATAACTGCAATACAACATTATAATTAGGTTTGTTATTTTGCTAATCACCGAATCACTTGGTAGACCATTCATTGCAGTACTTCCAGAATAATGACCTCTATTTCCATAATATATTATTTATTATAGCCTGTGTTAGAATTCCTGTGACCTCAGAGGACTTGGAATACGACAGTCTGAGGTGACCGCTGCCCTTCCTTTGTGATACTGTTCCCGTTTGATATACTACGTTATAATACGCTTCAGGTTATAGTATCATTATGTTATATTTGAATGCCTCCCAGCGCCATACTTGCTTGTGTGAAACGCAGGTGACAGGAAATTACCAGCTTTGTTAACCCTCTCTTAGCACACACGGCTAATGCATTGCGCCACGAATATCATCATTTGTGTTTCTGTGCCTCAAGCTCCATTGTTTCATAATTAGCTTGTACTGCGGTCAGAGGTTCATCATTATAATGATCTGGCCAACCCAGGATTGTGGCATTGTGTCATGAATAGATGCAATAGTGACCTTAACATGCATTAGTAGGCTACTTCTTATTTCCAAGACACTGATAAATTTTAGCAGTATGTTGTGTTCCTTTTTTATGATGTGTATAATTGCATTCTTTCAATATGCCCATATCATCTCAGGACACTTTTCTTTACTTTTGATCGTGATTATATCACCCCACATCTTTCACATATTTCAGTATTCTTCACCTTCTCGGATTCTTCTCATCATACCCATGCTGAGCACACATACACACACACACAAACACACACATATTAATTGAGGGGGTTAAGTTGACATAGGTGTTGTATGCATATATTTAGATATGTTACTGATATATAAGCACGATGGAAAGAGAGTGTTCGTAGTTATTTGACTGAAGCTGTACATACACAAAAATATAAGGTACTACAAACATTTTATACACACACCCTCTTTTCCTTTCTCTCTCAACACACACACACTTTATAAGGCCTGGTTCAGCCCCCCAGCAAGACTCATCCCCAAGAAAGAGCTGAGCTCGTAAGTACGATTGCCACTCCCCCAGCAGGGCCCCACCCCATTAGTAGTAAGAGGTGCAGGCCGAGAGTGGGTCCATCACCGCCCTCCCGTCCTCCCTCCTTACCCACTATACCCAAGTGTCTCATGGTGCAAGGTAACGCGCTTACATTTATACTCCACCAATGTTTACACTCCTTTTATTTTACTTGATAACTTGACTTGATTTAATCTATCTTAAAACAATCAGACTTAACATTAACCTAACCAGTATATTCTGATCTGACCTAACCAATGTTTATCCCATGGGAAAGAAACTGCCCTGTATCCTGATAGTGTTGGGAATAAAGACCTGGCTGGCCCAACTCGCCCACCCTCCGGGAGAGAAGATGGAGTATTGAGCGTCACGGCGGTGGTGTGCCACGCTTGCTATAACTTCTTTATAAGTTTGTCTTATGTGAGTATCCACTCTCTATTTCCTTGTCTTACGTTTCGGTGAATCAGCTGATTGGTTGGGCAAGTCCGCCTTTATCTTTAGAGCCGAGTGGGCAGGCAGGCAGACAGGCAAGCAGGCAGGCAGACAGGAGTGCTAGGACAGGCCGGTGTGCTAGACACAATCAACGTAAAAGGTGCATTAAGTGAGCCGCTCTTATATTAACACTGCCTATATACTCCCTCATTACACTATATTAAGAGTACCTATATATTCCCTCATTACCTCACTTTTGGTGGTGTGGCGTCATCACACAGACTAATTACCCTCACGCCACCCACACTGCCCGGGGACACACACACACACACACACATACAAAACCCTCCCTTCCTCCCTATCCTCACACAAAACTGCCACACTAATGCCTATAGACGTAGCGACACTCACATTAATCTCGAGTAGTTGTAAAATAGCGGTGTGTGTTTTGGCCTGCAGCGTGCGTCCCAGTGGGCAGTGCGGGTGGCAGGCTGGTTGGTTGGTTGGTTGGTGGAGGGCCTAGGCAGTCTAGTGTGGTGCCGCCTGGCTCAAACACACGTAATCAACTTGAGAGCTCCATTAATTTTAGCCGCGACGTTTACATCAGCACTCCCTATTCTCTTCCTGATTAGCTGTTTCTAATTTATAAGCTCAGTTGATTGGCTTTTAAGGTAAGAGCCTTTACGAGGCACTCACAGCCACAACTAACCAACCGACAACCTTTCTCATCATCACCTCCACTGGTTTTTTCAACGCTGAACATTTTATCTGTATAACAACTAGGAAGAAAATTATTAACATTTAACAAGGATATCTCATGT
>JAWZYT010006981.1:0-34144 GCA_034508575.1 Petrolisthes manimaculis | reverse complement strand
GGACCAGATTAGCAAAAAAATTAGTGTTCTGTTGCTTGGAATAATTTTGAGGATTCAGTTGCTCCTGAATTACCAACACAAAATTTCCCCCTTAAATGTGTTAATGTTAAATCTCTTGGAGAAGGTGGAGAAGGAAGAGGCAAGAGAGAGTTAGGCCACCCTTGGCTGTAAAGACCAACACGCTATATAAACACAGGGTTAGCGTCAGCCTTATAGAGCAGGGCCCGTAAAGGTGGTTTTATACGGGGTAGTTATGCGTAATTGGTCCATTTTCCACTCCCATCCTCCCTCCCTCCTACCATCCTCCTCCCTCCTACCCTCCTCCCTCCCTCCTTCCCCTCCCATACCCCATCCCCTCTATAGTAACTTTTCCTCTTTCCTTTTCCGATACTAACCCCTCACCAGCTATTTTTTCTAACCCCTTTTCCCCCCTCCCCCTCTTCACCTTCCCTCCCCCACCTTCCCCCTCTCATGTTCCGTTCTATTTCCATCCCATAACCGAATGTCGGATACAAAAATTCATATTGTTTTTGATGAAGGTCAGACGTAATTACTGGCTTGAATGAAGAGGGAAAAAAACAGAGCAAAAAAAAAAACGAAAAGAAAAAATAGAGAAGGTTCAGGTTAAGAAAAGAATCTCTGTAAAAGAAAGAGCTGCTGGCTAGAAGAAAAAAGATATAAAGGATGAAGAGAAGGTGGAGGTGGAGAAGGAGGGATGAAAGATAGGAAGACAGAAAAAAATAGATAAGCAATCAAGTCTGAGATAAGATAAAAACGAGTTGGGGGAAAAAAGAGAAGGAAGATGATGGGGCAAGAAAATATAAAAGGTGAGAGGAGAGAGGTAGAGCGAAATATGCCATGTATGGAAGAAAAAGATTGGATACAAGTTGGATGAAAAAAAAAGGTAAAAAGAAAACTGAAGTGTAGGTGACGAGAGGAAGAGGAGAGACTGAGAATGGAAAAAGCAAAACATAAATAAATAATGGAAAGAAAAATGCGAGGCAGAAGGCAAGGAGAAGGTTAGAACTAGGGAGAGAGAAATTGGCAACTCTTTCTATACGTAAGTCAGGGATGGCATTGGAAGAAATTAGTCCGAGGAGGAATATGACACTTTGGGGAGAGATGAATTGGCGGGGGAGGGAGGGAAGAAGGGAAGTAAATTGGAAGGGACGGGAGGGAGTGACTACGTGGAGGGAGAGGAGAGAGAATAGGAAGAAAGTGCTGAGGGAAGGAAAGGATTGAAGTAAAGAAGGATATAGAAAAGTGGGAGAAGGAGAAAATGGATGAGTAGGAATGGGAGGTAAGAAAGCTGAGAGGATGTTGGAGGGAAGGAGGAAGACAAGATTGATGGATTGAATAAGGGTGTTGGACAGATGGGAATGGGACAGTACAATAATCCTAATGTGAATGGGGAGGAAGGGAGGAGGGGAGGGGGGCATGGTGGAAGGGAAAATTGGGGTCCCTGGAGATATATAGGAAAACAGGATGGGCAAGAAAGGGAGGAGGGGGAGGGGAAGGGGAAAGGGAAGGAAGGAAAATATAAAAGTACTATCAAGTGTAATATTTTTCTTGTATTAAAAGAGAGGAAGATGGAGGAGGGAAGAGAGTTGAAACTTTACTCTTCTTTCTCTCACTGCTTCTATTTCTTTTTTTTATCTCTGTCTTTCTTTCTTTCGCTTCTCAATCTATCTATGTCAGTCTTTCTATTTCCTTCTCTCTCATTGGTCTTCTCTAGTTCTTTCATTTACTTCCCTGACTTTCTTCCTGATAAAGATCTTTGTATTATTTTTCCCTTTATCTTTGCTATGTGTTGTATCCTTTCCTTTATCTTCTCCTTCCTTTCATTCGTTCCTTTGTTTTGTCTTCCTGTCATCTTCTTTCTGCCTCTTTCAGTTCCACTACGTTGTTTTTCCCTCTGTCTCTCCTCATATATCACTCTTACTCTCTCTCTCTCATCCTTCTTCCTTACATTTACGCTCTTTTTGCCCCTTCTCCCTTTTAACTTGTCTCCTTCTACCTCCGTTCTTTTCTCTCTGATTTCCATTTCTCTCCTTCCACTCCTCCTTTCACTCCATGTTTAGATTCTTGTGGACACTTTTCTCTTTCTCCCTCTCGCCTCCACCTGCCTACTTTGGTGTTGGTGTCGCGGGAGTTGTGTCGGGACCCACTTTACCCTCGGGGATATCAGACTCCAGTCAGGCAGGCAGGAAAACAGGCAGGCAAGCAGATAGGCAGAGAGACAGGCATGCAGGGTAGAAAGGCAAGCACAAGCTGACATGTTGGCAGACATATATATATACATACATAAAACAAATGTAAATTAGTTTTATACACTATGTATTAATTAATAAGTGACAAAAGAAAAGGTGGGAATTAGACTGGGGACTATGGGCATTAAGAAGATTGAGAAAATAAAAGATGGAAAAGGAAGGCAGAGAACTCCAATGAGTGAGGAAAAATGTCAGACCGGGAATGAGGTACTGGTGGAGCGAATTAAAGAGAATTAAGAGAATTACTGAGTGATTAAGAGAGAGAAAGGGAGGATGTGAGAGCGGGAATTGAAAGTGCGGAAAGTAATCAGTGACTATAAAGAAAATAATTGACTTGTAGGAGATAGATGAAAGGAGAACACCTTTTGTTTTCAAGGCAAGGGAACTAAAAGGATGAGAGAGAGAGAGAGAGAGAGAGAGAGAGAGAGAGAGAGAGAGAGAGAGAGAGAGAGAGAGAGAGAGAGAGAGAGAGAGAGAGAGAGAGAGAGAGAGAGAGATCACCAACTTTCCATCTCACTCTATACATCCCATGATTTCCCCCCCATCTTTCTCGCTCACTACTTACCTCTTTTCATTCTCTGTAGTCACGTTCATTTATGTTCTTCTATCTTCCATTCATGTCTTATAGTCACATGGTCTGTCTCCCTTCACTTCACTCACTCTCTAAACTCTACACAAAACCCGTGAGGAGAGATAGTGTTGTTCCCTAATCTTAGTTGACTATAATTATGTCCCGTATGTCCTTATATGTCGGTATAATGCATTGTTATTATTATCCTGGCACTCACCTTACTCACCACCAGCCTCTCCTCCTTCACCACCAGTCCTCTTCACCTTCACCCCTCACATTTCCACTCTCACTCTCACAACATCCTCTCACGTTTTGTGGTATCACGTGTCCTCTACTAGTGTGCTCATCCTCCTACTTGTCCCTCTCACCTGTCCGCCCACACCACACACTGACTGACTGCACCTCTAATTATTTCTCACTCATTATTTATTCTTTATTCTCTTCCTTGTTACACTCTGCTACAATAACTATAATGAGGTGCCCCGGACTAATACCATTTTTCTTCTCTAATGGTTTGTCACTTGTAGCAAAATAACTCACAAATCCTTTAGTTTCTTCTCTAATTTCATGGTGACAACTTTTAGATAGTAACTTGCTCCAAAAGGAATTAATTCTAAAATAGGTATGTAGCCTGAATATTGAGGAAAGTCCATCACAGTCAGAGCCCGCAAGGTTTCAATTGATGTGGCGTTCACTTTCCCCTCCGCCTCTCCTTTCTGTCCATCTGACTAGCCTATCCCTTCTTCCTTCACTTTCCCATTCTCTCTACAGTTTCCTCTCTCCTTCTCCCTCTCAGATATTGCCTCACGCCCCATTCTCTCATTCTTCCCTCTCCCTCTCTCCTTTCACTTCAGTTCACACTCCAACTCTCTCCCCACTCTCACGTATTGGCCGACGCTTCATTCTACTATTCACCTCTCACCTACTCACACTTCACTTTACTTATTCACTCGCCTCACTTTGAATGTAAGTCGGTTAGTCCTGGATCATGAGCCAGTCGCTCTGTCACACACTTATTCACTTACCCACTGTTTTCATTGTCTCAGTCTCGAAGCAGGTATCACCAATGTCTTCATTGTCTCTTTTTATTTCAATATATAATAATATGTGAATGATTCATATTGACAAGTATGTTGTGTGGGTGGAAGGTAAACACAGGATAGAGCTTCGAGTTATTTATTTCTCTTACGTTTCAGACTACACAGAGTCCATCTTCAGAGAGAAGATGGACTCTGTGTAGTCTGAAACGTAAGAGAAATAAATAACTCGAAGCTCTATCCTGTGTTTACCTTCCACCCACACAACATATAATAATATTAATCATTGTTTTATTAGACCGACTCCACACAATACAGTAATTGCAATGGTATCACCGAGTTAATAATGAGTTGGGGAGGGGACGCTTGGAGTTTAGGGAATGTTAGCGTTGTACTTTGTATGTGTCTGTGTGTAGCGAGCAGCGAGGTAGCGAATGTATCTATCAATAGGACGATGAATCAGTTTGTGAGGTGGTGAGTTTGTGTTCGTCTTTTCTTTGTTCCTGCCAGTTAGCATCACCAACTTCTCGTCTCATTGGTAGAGGTATATGTGCCGTAGTTCTACATTTACTAGTTAATTTTAAAGAACAGTATTGGTGGGTATATTTGTGTCCGTTTGGCCTGAGTCAGATGGTAATTTCTTAATTGTAGGTCACAACAAAGTGGGATCTGTCAACCCTTGTCTCCAGTTATCTGTATAACCTGTGGTTATATGAGTATAAACATTAATAAGTTTGTGAATGGCCTCTACCACATCTTTTAAGGTTCTTACTCTGTTTATTCACTTCCTTCTCTGATCTTCTCTCCTTCTCTGTATTTGCATATTCTTCACTAGTTTACTCACACAGACTCTCGCTACCTCTCGTTGAGGTGTTGTCAATACATCACATTAACACTAGCTCGTCTTGTCAATACGTCACTTGAATACTCGCCAGTATGAAGCTCCGTTTTTACATAGTATGAAATTTGTCCTCTTGTCTTGTAGCTTTCTCTAGTTTGCTCCTTCATTTATCTTTTTTATTCTCATTCGCTTTTCACATTCGTTGTTCCTTACGATTATTTCTCACTCCATTATCTTTCAGTCCCTCTCATTCTCTGTGTTTTTCCCAGTGCTAATATAATTCCCTCTCATCTCTCGCTTTTATACCTTTTCGCTTCCTCATTCTCTCTGTTTTGAATCAGTATTGTTTTTGTGTTTTTAATTTTCTTGTCCTCTCTTACTTTTCATTATCTTTCCTTTCCTTCATTCTCCTTCATTCTCCCTCCATCCCATTAAAATTTACTTTTGTTTCTCTCACTCCCACATTCATTTATTTTTTTTACATCCTTCCCCTCTCGTATATTTTCTTTACTAGGGTTTTTTCGTCATCTTTAGTACTCTCTCTCTTATGTTTCCTTCTTACTTCACTCATCTATTTATATCGTAACTCTCTTCCCTTTTCATCCCTCTTGTACTGTTTCTCACATTCTCTGACTTATATTCCCTCCCCACCTTTCCTCCTTTCCTTGTACCCTGAGGCTGTACTTTAAAACCTGCTTCTCTGCTCACTCCACTTCTCTCTCCCTGCTGTTAACCACTTCTTTACCTTTCATTTTTTTACCCCTTGCCCTGCTTACCTCTCCTCGAATCCCCAAGACCCTCATACCTGTCTCTCATTCTCCCGTGGTGTCTCCCTGGCTGATATAAGAGAAGGGGAAAACACTCAAATTTCCTCTCTGTCTGTCTGTCTGTCTCCCCCTCCCCCCCTCCAGCCTCATATCCTTGCCTCTTGTTCGTTTACTTCTGTATTGTATTTCTTTGACATGCTGACTGACCCTTCCCGTGTTTCCTATCATTCCCACTGCCTCATTTATATTTCCGTAAGATCCTACCTTTTGTCATCTCTCCTTAGACTCATACATTGTTATCATCATCATCATCATCATGGAGCTAATGGTTTTACAGTAGTGCTTTAATTACCGGAATATACAATATGATAACATAATAGTATAACTAGATATGATGGTGATTATACTGTATATATATAAGTGTTGTAAAATATGAAACAATACTAAAAAAAGGACCGGTTGTAATGAATTTAGTTTTATAATAGATCATAATATTAATAATAATACAAAGTGTAAACAACAGCATCCACATAATTTATACAACTCCCAGCCTATACAATATATGGCCTCAGTATTACCAACATTGAAAAGTGTAAAACTCCCGTCATACAAATAGCCAATGTAAAAATACCCACTTAAGAGGCTTTGAACTCAACCAATTAGCCATAAAAAATGAATGGAATAAATTAGTTTGGTGCTCATTAATAACTTCCCTATCATTAGTGACGGCTTATTGTATACGGTATAGTCTATGTGTTGTAATGTGTATGGCTGACGAGATATAATATGTGTAAATGTTGTAATGTTTTTTTTGGGTCGATTATGGTAGATGAGTTTTTTATCGTTACTTTGTTGGTTACTGTTTAGTTGATGAATGGATGTTTTGCATATTTTCAGAAATAGGTGAGGAAGACAATTAATATTAACAGTTTATAGGATTATTGTTTCACATTTCACCTCTTTTTATTGCTACTATACTACTTCTTCTTATGGTATACTATTGCTATTACTGTTTCTACTACTGGTATCACTGTCTATAATCTCGTTGATAACTTACACTAATCCTAATTATCTGTAATTCTATAATTTTTTACATATTTTCCTATTTTACTTCTTTACGTTTGGTTCTTTCCCACCCATTTTCAGTTCGACGCGTACCACACTCTTCCTTTCACTATATCTCTTTATTACCTTACCTATCATTCCTCTATTCCTATACTCTTCCTATCACCCTGTCACACTTTTCTACAATGTCATCCCTCTCTTTATACCCTTTCATCCTTCCCTTCCCACGACTCACTGTCCTCTAGTAACTCCTCTTTCCCTCATACTTACCCACTCTCCTACCTCACCTTGGCTCTTCTGCAGTAGTATGATATGGAGACTTTAGGTGGTAAGAGGATGGTGGGGGAGGGATAGAAATGGGCGGGGGACGAGGGATCAGGTATCGGTTTGGGTTGGGGTGTGTGGGAATAGAGAAGGGTTGGGTTAGGGTATGTGGAAATAGAAATGGGTTTGGGTGAATGGGAATAGATGTCGGTTTGGATAGGGGTGTGTGGGAATAGAGATGGGATGGGGACGAGGATTTGGGTAGGAGTGTGTGGGAATAGAGGTGGAATGGGATGAGATATGGGCCTGGGTAGG
Source organism: Petrolisthes manimaculis (assembly GCA_034508575.1). NCBI lineage: Eukaryota > Metazoa > Arthropoda > Malacostraca > Decapoda > Porcellanidae > Petrolisthes > Petrolisthes manimaculis. The sequence goes on along the minus strand of JAWZYT010006981.1, from coordinate 27,014 downwards.
AGTGTGTTGGAATAGAGATGGGAGGGGGTCGAGGGATGAGGTATGGGTCTGGGTAAGGGTTGGCAGACATCAAACAGAGATCATCAAACAGACGGAGGGAGCATTTAGGATAATGTTGTACTGGCGGGGAAGTGATGTCCTCCTGGTGATGGATTGGGTACCAGTAGACGCCAGACCTAATTTCCATATTATGTGTTTGTGTATAGTAGCAACAGTGTGTGTGTGTGTGTGTGTGTGTGAAAGACAGACAGAGACAGACAGACAAACAGACAAGCAGACAACAGCAGCAGCAGCAGCAGGAGGGCAGGCAGAGGCAGAGGCGCGGCTGCATTAGTATTTGCATGTATTAACGGTGAGAGATAAGTATTTGCATGTGTCAATAGAGAGAGAGAGAGAGAGAGAGAGAGAGAGAGAGAGAGAGAGAGAGAGAGAGAGAGAGAGAGAGAGAGAGAGAGAGAGAGAGAGAGAGAGAGAGAGAGAGAGAGAGAATGTAATTATAGACGTACATGAATAGGGTTACAGCTGCTACAAACAACCTGTGCATGATATATGATGTAATAGTATACTGTATCTATGAGAATATACAATTTTATAAAGGTAGACATTTTTGTACATGAACTCACTGGTGATTATTTACTCTCGTGTTGGGGGAACATTACAGAACAGTGATGAAAGGGAAGGCAGGTTTATGTTGGATGAGACTGACGCATTGTCATACGAAGACTCAGATTTATCACGAACATTACTCTGTACAATAAAGATAGACTGGTAGATAGACAGAGGGACCGACAGCCGGAAAAAATACTAATAGAATATTGATGAGATAGTCGACTGGAAAGGCTGCCAGTAGCTAGGGTAGTAGTGAAATGTGGGTTGGCTTCACCGTAGACTTAATAATTTTAGGATGGAGCTTCTTTGTAGCCTGCAGACAAGGGGAGGAATATGTAGGGGAAGAATTAGAAAACAGTGAGAGGGAGAAAATGTCGATGGTTCAGAGTTCATCAGTGGCAGGGATAATAGGAATAGTCAGTGGTAAAATAATATGATAAACATTGTGGAATATAGGTGAGGGATGTATAAACAGCGGAAATGGACTAGACATGTGAGAGAGTGTAATAAAGATGATGATTATTAGAGATAGCAAGATCAGATTAATTTAGGAACATATATTAATGATCAGAAAAATATCCAAGATTAAGAAAGGAAAAGGGAAATTATTTCGAAGGATTATATATGTAATTAAAAAGGTATTACCAGAGAAGTAAATAATAGATGCAGAGATAATGTGCCATAATTTACATGGCAATATTTATCGAATTAGGGAGTAATGTAAAGAGACAATGTGCCATAATTAATCATATCCTCTTAGTGCTAATCTTAGTTTCCACATGTTAAATGAATAATAGTTTATATTTAATTTATATACATAGATAAATAACTAAACAAATAAATGAATAAATAGAAATTAATCTACAGCATATGGATAGAAATGGGTTTTTTTTTTTTTTGAATATGAATGACAAACATGTTGATACAATTTCTTTATGATGTTGACATTATGTGACCTTTAGATATGTAAGTGTATTGTACCACACAAAGGACACCAGTCAATGTACCAGTATGTAGTGCTTCCTACTCTGCATTTGCCTTTTATCGTAGAGATTCTAAAAGACTGTCTCTATTTGGATTTTCACCACTTAAAACTATAAACAGATATGCTCATTTTTAATTATTATATATTAAAATAACATCCTATATATTTGAAATGAAATATAAGCAATGTGATAGAAGCAATAGTAAAATGATGGCCCTATAGTATTTAAAGAGCTTCTATTCTAATATTGATAGATATCATCCAGCACTAGACATTCTGAAGGATCTTAAAATAAATATGATCCACCAGGGAAGACGACTGAAACACAGAAACGTGATGTGTTGTAAGATTAGATCCACTTGTGAGTCAGTCTGTGCTGGAGAGGAAATAAGAAGTTAAAAACGAGACCTGTAGTGGTGACTGAATATAAATAAACATATATAGACAAATATATGAATGCAGAGGAACTTGAGATGTTGATGAACATTGGTTGTGACGTTACTCACAACTAGCGATGAATAGAGACACAGATATGAACATGAATTTATTGATAGGTAACAGATGGTTAAATACATACACAGAGAAGAAACTGTTTGGAGAGAGAGAGAGAGAGAGAGAGAGAGAGAGAGAGAGAGAGAGAGAGAGAAGCAGGCCAAATCCTCGGCTTCCTCCGTTCCTCGCCACTCTGCCACTAGTCCTCAGTCACCTGGCAGCTGCCGTGTAAGGAGGGCGTGTGTCGCTTTGCTCCCCGATTTTACACAATCCTGCATCATCCTTCTTATCCTTGCACATCCTATTAATTAATACTTTGAAGGGCTGTGGTGAGGAGACCAATGAGTGTAGTGAATTACATTGGTTAAACACAAGAATTAGTGAGGCTGTGCAGTGCGAAAGAGAGATGAGGTTAGGCGAAGAGAAATGCAGTGCGAATTGCAACAGCCATTGATATATACATGTGTTGGTTTTGACAGTAGAAAATATATATATACGGTATGTATATATACTCATAGTGAGTGTATATATATTCATGGTGAGGAGGCCAGTGTTTGTGTGTGTTGACAGTGGTGTGTGTTTGGTACAGGGTGAGACAGGAAGGTGGATGAGGCTATGCAGTGAGAGAAAGGAAAGGGAAATATTTAGTGACAATTGAAAGGCTGAAAACAGTAATAGAGATATTTGTTTGATTGTTATATAACTGGTGAAAAAAGACGTCTGTTTATTTGTTTTTGTGTGTGTGCTTCTGGCGATTGACTTTGGCTTTAGATTCAAGAATATAGTGAGAATAAGGGAAAGGAAACGTAGTACGAATTGAAAGTCTAGCGGTAGATAATGATGTTAATTTGGTGATGAGAAAAAATTGGTGAATGGTAAATAATTGCCGAGAGTGAGGGAAATAGTTGGGTGTAGTGTGGCGTGGTGTGTTGGGGAATATGGTGGATAGGTTATTCTTTTGAAGTGGTAAAAATAAAGCCATGTGGAGAGTATGGTGGTAGTAATGAAAGCGTGTGTGTGTGTGTGTGTGTGTGTAGGGTTAGATAAAGGGAAAATGTATAGGAGTGTCACAATGAGGACATATTGTGAGTGTATGTGTAATGATGGGGAAGGCAGTGTGTGTGTGTGTGTTTGTGTTGAACGGAGAGAGTGAATGTGGTGCGTGTGTGATGAATGTGGTAGAGAGGAGCGGTGGGAGGAGAGAGCATGGCACAGCTGGCTGAGTGTCCGAGGGGAAGGTAAATGCAAAGTGGTGTGGTATGTTGTATCGCGTGTCACTGGTTAAAAGAGAAAGTTTGTGTTGTCAAGGAAGCAGTGGTGATAGTGGTGGCGTAGTGATGCTGCGGAGATTAATACTGTGGTCAGGGAATATTAGTCAATTAGTGAGAATAATAATAATATTTTAGCTTTAGTTGTTTGTGACGAAAGTGATGAAGCAGTGAAGATAGTGATGACATGTTGATGTTAATGATTTGTGTGATTAAACAGTGCTGAGGGTAGCTAAAATAGAGATTCAGTAATGATAGTAATGGTAGGATAGGGAAAATATGATAAAATAGTAAATATGTATATGATGATAAGTGTGATAATATGCTGATCTTGTGAAGCGGTGATGTAGATTATAGAACAATTAATTAAATGGAAGGACATCTGAGAGTAGTAATAGAGAGTACGGTAGGTAGTAGCAGAAGAAATAATTATAAAACGGAAATGTAGAGATAAGGCACTGATGGTTATGATTGCTAATAGTGTTTGAGAAGCACTTTAAGGGCGTACAGAGTAAATAAAGTGGTGGAGTTTGACAGGTGGTGTGGCGGGGGATCACTTGTTTTTGTGTAACTTTGCGATCAAGTAACTAACTGAGTGAAAGAGTAATGGATTAAATGTTAGTGGACCATGCAGCTCTGTTGGTGGATGGTTTGTGTGACTTTTATGATGACGTGTGTGTGTGTGTGTGTGTATGTGTGTGTGTGTGTGTGTGTGTGTGTACGATCAACGAGAGACAGATTAATGAGATGAAGTTAGTGTGAGTGACTATGTTGTGTTGCTGGAAGTGATTGATTGACTCTTCGTCTATGAAGATGAATCATTGACCTTGTGAATCAAAGATATGTGATTGACCGATGTATGGGTGAATGGATAGTGATGAGATTAATGAATGGAGAGGTTGATGATGAGATGAGTATATAAATGTATTAGATTGGCTTGGTAACTGGCTGCTGGTTGGCTGGGTGAACGACTGCTGATTGGCTGGTTGGCTGGGTGAATGACTGCTGGTTGGCTGGGTGAATGGCTGGCTGGTTAGTTGGGTGAATGGCTGGCTGGTTGGCTGGGTGAATGGGTGGCTGGTTGGCTGGCGTGATGCCCGGTGGTTGAACAACGCTTGGCACAGTTCCGATGATTAATTCTCGTACATTTGACCCGACACTGACCTTCCTGTGTGTGTGTGTGTGTGTGTGTTTAGTTTCATGCATGTTTATGATTTGTATATGTTTGGAGTTTATATGCTTCCTGTGTTTACATGTTGGTGGTGTTTGCTCTGGGGTGTCATGTGTATAGGCGTGTGTGTGTGTGTTCGTACAAGTTATTACACTCGTGTTTATCCTTTTTGTGTACACGTGGTATTTTTACACCTGTGTTAAAAAGTATCTTGCCACTCTCTCCATAAAGCAGTACGACACACAAGATTATGACACCCATTATGTTAGCACCTAACATTATAACACCCAACATTACAGTAGAACACTCAATATAAAGATGAACTATTATAAATCCCCATTAGTTTAGCACCTAACATTATAACACTTACCATTACAGTATAACACGCAATATAATGATGAACAATACTATTATTATAAATCCCCATCCAATACCATTATTATGACACTCAGTTTTCTGACACCAAGTACTGTTGTCATTATTACACACAATAGTTTGATACCCAACATCCTGGCACCCAACAACACACCGATAGTATGCATTTTGTACCTACATTACATAACGTGTGTGTGTGTGAGTGAGATATGTCAAAAGTACTGACGTTCCACCATAGCCCTACCCCCCCAACCCCACCCCCACCCCCACCCCCAAGCTCAGGTTCATCCTCCTGAAGAGAACTCCAACTAATTAAAAATATCTTGACTGTACACAAAAAATCTGGATGAAGTGATATCCAGTCTCTGTAAAAAAAAATGTTGGTCCCGCGCTCCACGTTGTGCTGGTGAAGTGAACGATAAATAGCGGATGAGAGTTTGCTCATCTATTGTTACCTGAAGTCAAAGGGAATATGGAAAAGCATTTCTTGCCTATTTTTAGTCCTGTTTTTAATTTTGCAGTGTTTGTGTTTATCGAAAAATTGTGACAAAGTTAATAATACTTTCTTACATATTTATGTTTTACGATATAATGTATATATATATATATATTAATGTGTTGTGTAATACGTGACATGGTGATTGTAAAACTTTTAAGTGTTGTAGCCGTAAGCAATCAAAAGAAAATGCTGAACGATCAGGACAAGTACCATTCTGCTGTTAAATATATTGTAGTGATTTTAAATATTTTATGATTCTATATAGTGTTCTTATAATGAGGTGTTAATATGGTTGTCTGTCTGTTATCTGGAGTTGGCTGGTCAAGTAAGTAGATATTATTACTATTGTTGTAATGCTGTTTACTACTCTATCACACACAACACATCGTCTAGTTTCGGAAGCTGAACCTCGACTTTCCTGTTTTGATCCGATTAAAGCACTTTGATTTTGATATTTGTATGGTGTGCTCTGAATGTTGATATCAAAGTATTTCTGAACTAGATAGAGTAACCTATAATGATGTGTTGATATTAGGGTCGTAGAGGTGGAGGAGATATTTCAAAAGAAGTAGTAGCTGTACTCTCTTTCATATCTAGGTTAGTTAAAAAATACTGAGATCCTTAACCCATAAGTTAAAGTTTAGCTATACGGTGTCACGGTGGAAGGTGAAAATGCTGTTAGTTAGTTTTTGACCCATGTATTTGTTTTAAGGCATTTTATAGTTATTTTCTTTAATATTGGTAGCTACTGGAACTAGATAAGTATATGTTGATAGAGAAAGTTTATGATTCTCTACGGTGTCTCTTATGTACAGTAATTTCATCTGTATTGACATTTAATGGATTAATATGGATAGTAGGAGTGAGAAATGAGACAGAAAAGAGGGATAGGAAGTGGGAGGAAAGGCAAAAGAGCAAGGGTGAGAAATTAGGGCAGAAAAGATAGAGTGGGACGTGAGGGAATGAAAGAAGAGGGGATGGGAGAGAGAGTGAGAGAGGGGGTGGGTGGGAGTGGATTCTGGCAAAGTAGAAAGGATGTTTAAGCAGAGAAGAAATAGAGTGCTAGCAAGGACAGTGAAAGAAGATGGAAGTGAAAGTCAATTCCTTATTTTCATCAAAATTTACGACCAGCTTTGAGCAAGGTGGAAGACTGAGGATTTATAGCATTAGGAGGGAAGTCACGTGCTCTGGGTAATAATGGCGTTGTGGAAAATTACATTGTAGTGACAATAGATAAAGGGTGGGAAAATAAGGAAGGAAAATAGTGCAAACAAGGATGAAGAATGGGAATGATATTGTCAGTAATAGGGAAGAAAGTTTGAGAGGAAAGGCAGCGTGACCAGGGAACAAGACGTATGAAAGTGTTCCTCAGCAAGACAACTGTTAATATATTGTACTGAAAGATCAATGTTCAAGAAACGGAGCTGTGTAGAAATTTAGGTTATAGAAAAATGGAAGGAAAATTTCGTGTGTAGATATGTATTCATAACAACATAGTTTAATTAGAACATATTTCATATATATAGTTACCGGCAATTAAGATGTTAAAAGGTAGACACGATAGAGAAAACCACTTGGAAAGTAGGAACAAATGATAAGATATATAGAAGATTCACTTGAAATATGGGAACAATTATAAAACAGTCTTACAAGAAAAATTGTATATATAATGGGAGTAGTTACTCAAACTTTGAAAATATAATGATGTCTGGTATTGGTTCATTTCCTCAAACGAAGGAGGAAAGTGAAAGAGCAGTGGAAGTATGGAAGTTTACATATATAATTGGGCCGAGTACAAAGAGAATGACTGTCGCACGAGATTAAGTATATTTGCAATTAGTTAGGGAATAATGGAAAATGTATGTATTGTATACCGGTATGTACGAATGTATGTATATATATATATATATATATATATATATATATATATATATATATATATATATATATATATATATATATATATATATATATATATATATATATATTATTTTGTATGAATTGGGTTAATGTAACAAGCGTAGAATGGAAAGCAACACAGAACGTATTGATTTGGAGTGAAAGGCCTGTAGGGATGATACTTATGGCGTGTTGACAAGGCTGGAAAGGAAATACGGTATCCTGGCAGGAAGGAGATTAGGCCTAGTCGTGCGTGATGAAAGACATACACATTAGTTTGTCCGTGTTGGGGTGACATTTCAGGGTAACGTTAGTACAGTGATGTTAATCTGGTGCAACTAATTCCTCCAAACTATTCCCAGCAACAATAGGTCACCATTATTATTGTTAATCTGTTTTTTTTTCTGGCATACAATTGAAGAATCTAGGTTCTCTAAAGTACCAAATGTAAAGTAACCCATTAAATTGATGGTAACTTACTCGGAAAAGTAAATAAGGATCCATATATATATATATATATATATATCCCACTTTTTGTGTGCACAAGAGAGAAAAGGTGTGATAGCAATATAGATTATAATATAGAAAAAATGGGGAAAAGAATTGATTATCGCTTTGAGAAGAAATTTATGACCGAGGAAAGAAAGTCGAAGGGGGGAAAATATTGGTCTAGGGCGGGTCAAAAAAAATCCTCATGGGCTATATTAGTGTTTTTTGGTGGTCCGTAAAGTGAAGTTTAATGGGGTCTGTGAACGACTGGTGGGTTGAGTTAGAGGAAATGAAGAGAACCCCCCCAAAAAAAATAAAAAATAAAAATAAAAATAAATAAACACTAAGTCAAAGGGATAGAAATTTACAGACGTTGAAGAAAAAGGATATAGGGAAAAAGTAAAAGAACTGGGAAAGAAATAAGGAAAGAGATTAATGGAAGAAAGGAAATACACAATAAGAGTAATTATAATCATACATTTGAGGATAGGAGTAAAGAGAAATAAATAAAGGAAGGAGAAATAGGAATTGCGTGAGGAATCTAAAATAAATAAAGAAAAGGAAAGGAAAGTAGTGAAAAAATGAACGATTTGGAAGCGATACTTTGAAATTGGAAAGGGGAAAAAAGGAGATAAAGAAAAAATTGGAAGGAAAAATAAAAGAAAAAATACGGCACGTAGAATATTTTTAACCAAGTGCCACAATAAGGAATTACACGAAAAAGAAAAGCAAAAAAGAGAAGATAATAAAAAAAGAAGCAGACGATGACTGATGTTGGGAGGGGAATGTCAGAAAAGATGTATAAAGAAAAGCCAGGGGGGAAATATGTTAGGGAAGAGAGAAAGATGTAGGTAAAAAGAAGGTACCAGTAGGGATAAATATAGAACGGAAGGGCCAGAGGCAAGAAAGAAACCCATGTCCAGGAAATTAGTTCATGTTAGGGGATAGAAATCTGATATGATTGATAGGAATAATATAGTACAAATAATGAAGATATTATAGTGTTATTGTTGTTATTATTATTATTATTATTATTATTATTATTATTATGTTTTTTTATTATATTTATTTTTATTTTTATTGTTGTCGTTATTATTATTATTAATATTATTATAATGTTTTTTTTATTATTTTTATTTTTATTATTATTGTTATTATTATTATTATCATTATCATTATTATTATTGTTGTTTATATTATTGTTACTGTTATTATTTATTATTAGGTAGTCACACACACCAGTTTGTAGCATATCTTGAATAACTCTGACTTAAATTGTTGAATGATGTGAAATGAAATGTTAAGTAACTTCTTTGTAAAAAAAAGTAATATAAGAATTTCATGTTAATGATGCCCCGAGTGAAAGGATGGACAATTTAAGCTGATAATACGACAGAGAAAATAGCCAGTGTAGAAAATATTTGAATATGAAATCCATTGCTTGCGATTTTTCTTTTAGTGTATTCAAAATATAAAGTGTAGAGAGAAAACGGATCATAGCATTATATAACAGAATATAATTTCTCTCTGTTTCCTCGTTGGAGTGAAAAATGCGACAGTATATTTTGATAACTTTATAATCCTCCCCCGCTCAGTAAATATTTGTTTCTTTGTTTTATATTATTGTTTAATTAAATAGTTTATTTCCATAGAAAACTGAAATAAATTTATGTAAAACTAGAAAAATGGTTTACGCTTGTATCGATTATTATAATAAGGAATTTAAATTAATTACGGTTGTACTAAATCTACTGTATATCTAGTTGACATAATTCCGAATACTGGTCGTAGAAGCAAACATTCTCTCCCTGCAATTTTACACGTCAATCAACTTATGAAATATTATGTTTTAGTGCCGTTGGTAGAAAAGGATAGTTATTATTATTTCAACAATAATTAACCTGTCGTCACCAACTCAGGGTTAGCAGTTGTCTCATGATGGATGTTAAAAGATGGAACGTTATCTCTTACAATAATATAGATGATTGTTATGCATTATTTCCCAGAAGTCAAAGGTTAACTATAATACATCCTGGACTTCATTATTATGCTTAATTAAAAAGAGAAACTAAAACATGCACATAAAAAAATAAAAAAATAATAATTAGCCTGGTGTTTGTGATTACGTATCCCTCATAAAAAAAAATTTGTCCATTAAAACATTAATATTTATAGTCAGGCTTCCTTCCGTTAATGGGTGTCTGACTCCTTCACCCATTCATCACTCGAACACAAATGAGAACTGTGGAGAGTTTGTTTGGTCTACTTTATTACCCACTGGGAAAAATGGAACAAGGAATGAATAATGGGAGTGTTGTTGTAATTCCTTCTTTCCCTCACTTATTTCCCTCTAGTCCAGCTTCGTATCATGGCTCCTTTTATATACATTTCATTTTTTTTTTTTTTTTTTTTTTTTTTTTTTTTTTTTTTTTTTTTTTTTCTTCCATGCACGTGGTTTCCCTTTTCATTTATGCAGAAGGGGGAAAACTCTATGGTGACATTTTTTTTATCTTGGGCAAACGGGTACCAGGTTTCATCCTCGTATATTCACACACAGATAGATATGTTGTTGTTGTTGATGCTTTCTGTGTTGGATAAATTGTTGTTCTTGTTCAGTGAAGGTCTGTCATTGTTTGTGTTTATTATTACTTGTTTGTTTGTTGATATATGGTTATGAGGGGACGTGTAACTGATTATATTAGTTTTATTGTGTTTATTGTATTTATTGTTTACTATTGGTTTCATTAATTTTTTGCTTAATTTTCGAGTGCTTGAGAGATTTATTTTCGAACATTTGTTTTGGCTTCATTTTTGCATAATATGAAAAGTTTGTTAGTTATTGCGGCTTTAAAAAAATTATAATTAACATTGATACTCCTGTGGTTTTGTTATTGTAATTCGAGGTATTTATCATGTTATATAATCCATATTTTAATATTTATTTATTTACTACTCGATATATGTACGTATATTTTACCACACTCATAACGCACTACTTTTACTAATAGATTAACCTCATCATAGTTAGTTTTGGTACATCATCATCATCATCATCATTAGGGGAAGTGGCCGAGTGGTTAGTGTACTGGACTCGTATTCTAACGATCGGGAGATCGATTCCTCCTAGGTGAGGGCCTGAGAATATTTACTCTTCCGATTTGAGTTCAGGCACTAACTGTAAGGCCACCGAACGTCGTACAAAAAACATCCTCGCTGGTACCATAACAGCTGCAGAATGTGGGAATTATAATTATCCTCACTTTCCTCCCTCTGTGGCTGGGTACCACTTCAAATGTCGTAACGTGTGTGCGTGTGAGTAGCAGTTGACCTGGGCCACGGTAATGGGCTTAGTGAAGCCTATGTCCAATGTAGGAACATTAAAAAAAAAAAATCATCGTAACCATCATGATGATGGATCCATCACAATAAAACCAATTCCGTAGTTGACAGAGCACATTTCCCTCCGTTCACCTTTTCTTCCTCCTTACCCTCTCCCCTCCGCCTTTCATCTCCTCCTCCCCATCCCAGTCCACTCTCCATCCTTTCGTCTGATTGGCAAGGCAGATAGGTAATAGGGAGGAAGGGTCGCGTAGGAGGGCACTAGAGGTTGATGGGATGGTTGTGATTGAGGTTGTGGAAAGAGGGTGACTGGTGGTTGTGGTAGTTTGCGTAGCTAATTGTGAAAGTGGTGGAAGGGGTAAGAATAATAGCCGTGTTTTTGTTGGTGGCAGTAGTAGGGTGATGGTAGTAGTAGTAGTAGTGATAGTGGTAGTAGTATAGTAGTAGTAGTAGTAGTAGTAGTAGTAGTAGTAGTTGTGTTACTTTGTTTGAGAAGTGGTGGTAAAGGTAGGAGGGATGGCAGTGTTGTTGTTTTTGGTGGTGCTGGTGGTGGTAGTGGTAGTGGTAGTGGTAGTGTAATTGTGGTACTCCTTTTTTTGGAGGTGGTGATAAAGTTTCATTGTTGTTGATAATGGTAGTTGGTTCAAGGATGTAGTGTGTGATGGGATTTGTTATGTTTATAGTATGATAATAAGAACTGGTGGTAGTGCATGGTAGTAGGCTAATTGTTTTTAATGGTAACGGTGGTGTTTACTCTATTATTAACAAGATACTAAAAGCATTATTTCGTCCAGCGATTACATAATTAATGGCTACAGAAACCTTTGTTGTTGCATAGTTTGTAGTTGTTGTTGTATTTTTCATGACTGTTGGTGGTGATGGTGTAGGCAAGGGTGATGTGATTGTGATGATGATGATGTTGGTGGTGACGATGGTGGTGCGAGAACAGGTATCGATTTAAATGATAATAGTGAGTTATTGTGTGCTAATAATGAGGGTAGTATGATGAAGGCAGTGGATGAGGCTCGATGATGATGATGGTGATGGTGATGATGGTTGGTGAAAGAGGATGATGATTGTTAGTGAAAGAGGATGATGATGGTTAATAAAAGAGGATGAAGGTATAGTTAGTGAAAGAGGATGATGGTATAGTTTTTGAGGGACAATGGTAGCACTTGCATAACCATAATAATGTTAGTTGGTTACATTCAGGTTTAGTGGTTACAGGTTGTCATGCTGGTAGTTTGGAGTGCTGTTGGTGGTAGTTGTGTTAGTGTGGTGGTGGTGGTGGTAGTAGTATTGGTAGTCGTAGGAGTATGATAGAAGTAGTTGTGGTAGGAATATAGTAGTTGTGTGGGTAGGATGGTGGTAGTGTTATGTATTATATAGATAGTGTATGATTGTATTGGTTGCTGGTTGTCTGGTTGGTAGTAGTGGTGTGGGTAGCATGATGGTAGTTATGATAGGAGGATGGTAGTAGTTGTGTGGGTTCCATGGTGGTAGTTGTGGTAGGAAGATAATAGTAGTTGAGTGGGTTCCATGGTGGTAGTTATGATAGGAGGAGGGTAGTAGTTGTGTGTGTTCCATGGTGGTAGTTGTGGTAGGATAGTGGTTGGTGTCCATGGCAACGTGAGGGTGAGCCTGCATCCAAGCTAACTTTATTTCTCCCTTCCACTCTCTCATTTTCTCCCTCCCTTACTCTCCCTCCCTCGCCCCTCCCTCGTGCTCTCCCTTATTCTCTCTATTCTCGATCATCCATCCTCCTTCTCTTCTGTCACTTTCTGCCATCCACTTTCTCTACTTTATTCTCTCTCTCTCGTTCTCTTCTCTTCTCTTCAATTTTTCCCTCTATTTAACTCTCTTCCTTCTACTCTCACTTTTCCTCATTTTCCTTCATATTTTTCTCTCTTTTGCTCTCACATATGTTACTTTTCCTCCCATTTTTATCATTCTGTCACTCAACATACTCGAATTCTCCTCCCCTCCCAGTTCTGTCATTCTTTCCTCCCTTACTTGTTTATTTTTTCACTCTTTTCTCTCTCGTACTGTCGCTGCTTCAATCATTTTCTCTCTGTTTCCTCTATTCGTATTTCCTCAGTCGGATTGTATTGATTTTTCTCTCCCTTCCATTCCTTCTTCTTTCTCTCACGTTTTGTGATCATACTTTTATGCCCTAGTATAATTTTCTCGTCTTACACTTCTCCATCCTCCTGCAGCATTCATCTCTCTCTCTCTCTCTCTCTCTCTCTCTCTCTCTCTCTCTCTCTCTCTCTCTCTCTCTCTCTCTCTCTCTCTCTCTCTCTCTCTCTCTCTCTCTCTCTCTCTCTCTCTCTCTCTCTCTCTCTCTCTCTCTCTCTCTCTCTCTCTCTCTCTTTCATACACACACACACACACACACACACACAATTTTCCTATATACTTCCACTGGACACTTGCTCTTCCTGGTTAGTCTGGTTTTCCCTGATGAGTGATATATTTTTTTTCATAATTTTACTCCATTTTCTTGTATTTTTCCTCTCCTTTTTATTTCTTCGTTTGCATCTCTTTCATTTCCTCTCTTTTCCTCCTATCTTTCCTTTGTCTTCCTAATTTTCACTTCCCTACTTCTTTTTATGTATACTGTATGTTTCTTCTTCTACCCCTTTTCATAATCTGTATTTTGTTTTAATGACATATATCTCAGTCATCCATTGCCCATTTCTAAGTTCAGCTTGTGTCGTTTCTTCTTCATGTTTAGTCACCTAATTATTGTTTTTTTATAAATATAATTCTCTTGTTTAATTTGTGTTCACTCGTTATAATTGCATCTCTCTTTCCCTTTTATTCCTTATTGTTATTACCCTTTTAACATTGTTATTCCTTGTTTTAATCACTTTCTAATTTTCCTCTTCATCTCCCTATTTCCACATGGCCAGATCTCTTTCATATCTCCCTCTAAATTATCTCCCAGTCTCTCAGGGAACTTTCCCCTCTGTTCTGCTTTCCCTCTTTCCCCAGTACAGTACCTTACTTCAGAAAGTAATGCTTTCCTCGTTCTCATTACACACACACACACACTCACTTTTCTGACCCCCTCCCAGTTCACCACCTCATTCTCATTACACACACACACACACACTTACTTTTCTGACCCCCTCCCAGTTCACAACCCAACAACCCAACAGGTTATATGTTACAGCCGCTTCGCATCTAATCTTCCTCCCTCCTTAAGTGGCAAGCTTAACACCTGGCCCTGTTAATTAGTGGTTTATTCCCCAGGTATGATAATCAGCTCATCTCTCAGACTGACGAGTTGGAAGCATCTTTAACGTAATTTTTATACCGTCTTTTGCTGGCGGGATGAGTAATGAGTTTGAAAGGAAAGATGTTGAGATGATAAATTAGCTGGATTGAAAGATAGTGATGCGTTCTACAGCCGAGAAAGTGATGAGTTGTAAGTGAAGGTAATGAGGCGATAGTTTGAGATTGGTGAGGTGAGGGTTCTGGAGCGGCTTGATGAGTTGAGGACCGGGATTGGAGTTGTGAGTGGAGTTGGGCGTGAAGCGTGGAGGAGTGGGTAAAGTTGGTTATGGAGTGAAAAGTTTCCGTCGGTGATGCATCAGTCGATGTGAATGTGTCTTTAAAGGGGGAAGTTTTGTGTTGGTAAATCTGGAGCAACTGAATTCTCCAAACTATTCCAAGTAACAGAACACCATTATTTTTGTTAACTTTGGCCTGTTTCCTGAGATAGTTTGGAGGAATAAGGCACTCCAATGTACCAAAAGGGAATTACCACCTTAAAGGGCTAAGGTGTGGAGGAAGGAAGGGAAGTTGTTGTCGAATATGAATGGTGCTGAGAATTGGGGTAAGACATGGGTTGTTTTTGGTAGTCAGCACCTCATGCCTTCTATCGTGTTGTGTGTGTGTGTGAGAGAGAGAGTTACGTATTGAATGATGAGGGTGATGGAGCTATAGATAGGGAGACGAGATGCTGAGAGGGTCTGCTTGGGGAAGGAAGGAGGGTAGATGTTTGGGGGTTTGGGAAAGATGGGTTGTGAAATGATGGAATGAGAAGAAAAGGGGATCAGCATAAATTATGATTGGAAGGGTAGTGTAGATTGGATAGCTGTACAAGGTAGGGGAGGGACAGGATGAACAGGTGAAATGATATACTTGTACACATATAGACTATTTTTCACCATCTATATCCTACCAATTCCACTTTCACTCTTATTTTTCTCCCTACTCAAACCTATTATCCTAGAGTGACTTATCCTTGCCCCTGCCAATCTACATCCTACCTCTGTCAGCCCATCACTATCCTCCCAGCGACACCACACACTCCACCACTAAAAAATTCACACTCGCTAATGGTGGTGGTGGGCAGCCCTACTCTCTACCCATGTTAGCTAGCCGACTGGGGGGGGGATTGTTATTACCGCTCTGTTAATTGCCTTTTCCTATAGTTAACGTATAAGTATTACCAAAAGTATGCATTCATTGTAGATATATATACCCTTAAAATCAAATAGCATAATGTTAGTGTTTGTACCCGTTTAATTTGTTGGGAAGGTGAATGAAGTCTTGTTTCATTAAATGTAAGATGTCTAGTGTCTGCTGGAGTAAACATAGTGTGAACATTGCTCATAATACTGAAGGATTATAAGGAAACAGTCACGTCACAGCGGACTTAATTTGTTTTGTGACTTTCAGCTCTCGTGTTGCGCTGTCATCATCCCAACGCTGCTCATAAAATAATATAGTGTTTAATATTAGAGAGAGAGAGAGAGAGAGAGAGAGAGAGAGAGAGAGAGAGAGAGAGAGAGAGAGAGAGAGAGAGAGAGAGAGAGAGAGAGAGAGATCAGAGACTTGTCAGGGCAGGGCCTCGCTACCTTCAAGTTTGGTCTTATACAAAGGGAACTTACTTTGGAATTTTAAATATTTTCTTGCATTGTTCCAAGCAGTTATTCAGGTTCGGAACTGTTGTGTATAAGTTTGTTGAAAAGGTTTTTAACATTTGCAGAATACAGGTTCGTCATCAAACAAGAAATATTGTTTAGTGTTAGTGAAAAAGATATTACTAAAGTCAACAATTGTGTGAGAAGGGAAAATAAGGCCAAGATGTTAGTATATTGAAGGCAATACATTTCTCTAAATTGGTGTGGTGTGTTTGACAGTTCAGAAGACACAGTCAGTAGCCTCTACTTTACCTGTTACATCTAGGCGACTTTAACACCTTTCCATTTCTGGGGAGCTGTTATTTTTGAAGTTCGTGTAAAATCCATGTATTTCGTTGGTATCTATTCGCTTGACCCATCTTTATAAAAATATGTGAAAAAGAGTAGTTAGTGACTTTTGCATTCAAGGAAGTATATAAAAAAAATATATTGTAAAACCTGAACTGTGTATTGTAAACCCTGAATTCTTTCTCAGGCAAACAATGATCAATTAATGTTTTCTATTATTACATCTCCGTGTGATAATTTACGTTGATAATTTTTCGTCGTAGTATCAATCATTTTGTGTAGATTTAATTTGATAAAGAAGAAATAAACTAAATATTTGTCATATACTGTACACTGAGCAAATAATAATAATAATAATGATTCATATCTGCTGACAACTACAAGAGAGTTATCTATTTTGGGTTAGTTCGAGGATTATATATATTTTTTTCAAATTACACCACAATCCTACATTGAGGGAGTTTGTTTCATGGGATAATTTTTTTTACTGAATTGTAGCCTCAAAATTAAGACATAATCCCAAGCCCCTTAGAAAGAGTGAAAATAGAAGAAGGGAGAGTGTTTGGTGCCACATCCCTTCAAGCTAATGTACTGTAGGTAGAGGGAAGGAGACCACCTGACAACTGCACAGCCATTCTGTCCTCTGATTGGCTGTAAAGATGCTGCCTTCACCTGACTCACCCAATTAGGTTCTTCCTGTACCATCGTCTGTATGTTTTGTTTTATTAGACTTATTGTGGTTCCCTTGTGGTCGTGTACATACGTCTAGTCTTACTCAACACCAATTTTATGATACTTTTCTATTATTTAAATTACTGTTGCTATTCTTGTTGTAAAAGATATTTATTATTTTGATTTATTCATATCCGATTTATTTATTATGTTGCTGTTATTTTGATATCCTTTAATTTCTTGTGCTACAATTGCAGTTTTACCATAAAAAAAAGCGTTTGCAGGATAAGTTGATAAGTAATACTATTCACAATTGGTATAAGGCTATAGTGTGTATGTATGTAGTAGGTTCAAAAAAAGAAAATGAAAATAGAATATCAGAAAATTAAGGATGAAAATATACCGAGATGGAAGGTGAAAATAGTACAGGCGGAAAGAAAAACTGGATGAAAAATAAAGGTAAATTCGAAAGATGGAATCACTGAGTGGAGTAAAAAGTGAACAGGAAGGAAAAAGAGGAAATTGGGAATGAAAGGCGTGGGAACGAAAGAAAAAGAAAGCATGAATATAAATGAAGGAGATGGAAAGGGAGGATCAGAAGGCAGGAAAAAATGAATGACGGAGAGAAAAAAGAATTGAAAGAATGCTAGTGGAACGCTATTTTTAGAATGCTTAGAACAGGAGGGAGGGAAAGTTGTGGTTAATTAAGGGGGTATATATATAGCACATTGTTTTGGTAGGTAAATCTGTAGTTAATGATTCCTCCAAACTACTCCAGGCAACAGGACAGCATTATATTAGTTCATGTGGTTCTGTTTATTGACATACTTTGGAGGAATGAAGGCGCTCCAATCTATCTAAAGTATACTATTCCTTTTAGGTGGTAATTCCCTTTTGTTACATTGTAGTGCCTTGATTGCTTCAAAGTATGCCAGGAAACAGGCCCAAGTTAACAAAAATAATGGTGTTCTATTGCCTGAAATAGTGTGGAGGATTCAGTTGCTCCAGATTTACCAACACAACATTTCCCCCTTAAATGTGAGGAGGACGCCAATGAGAAAATTCTACAAGCAAACAAGTAAGATAATAATGGGGAATAGGAAGTGACCGATTAATACAGATAAGATGGTATTAATGGGAACACAAAGTGAGTCATAAAAGGAGTGGACAATGTGAGTGAAGAATGTTTGGAGAGATAAGAGAGGAAGAGGACAAGATAAAAAAAAAATACAAAAAAAAAAAAAAATACTGTCAATTTTTCAGACTTGAATTATGTGGGAATGCACAAAATAAATGTAACTAATTGAGTCTAATACACAATAAACAGAAGCAATTTTATTTATTGTGGTTATACTGATTGTGTGTAGAAAATAAAATACTGAAGAAAGTGGAAAAGCGGAGTTTCCATATTCAGTGTATACCTTTTTTTCGTGTAATTGTTCATGTACCCTGATGTTTCGTTGTGCTGTATTTCATGTTAAGGACCCTGTGATCGTGTATGGAGATTGGAGGCTTCTGATTCCTCCTAACTATGCCACGAAATATGCTCCTTTCATATAGGTGGTGTTTCGTGGCAATAATTGAAGGACTCATTTACCTCCAAATTTCTTACTATATCACGTAATAGCGTCTCCTCATGTCCATCGTGTTACATTAATGGTGTTTGGTTCAGGTCTGGGGTGTCAGGTGTCATCCGAGTGTCCTGACTCTTCCAATGTGTCACTCCACAATCTTATATTCATTTCGTAAATATCCCACTTAATATATATTTTTTTGCACCGACCAACGCAGCCAAGTCCAAACAAACCAATGGCAATAACTTCAACGTTTTTTTTATTCATTTATTTATGTATTTACTTATTTATTTTTTGATCTCACTTAACTTTGATGTTCCAGATTTCGGTTTGTTTATTTTATTTTATTTTATTTATGTTTTATTTGTGTGCGTGTGTGTGTGTTTGGGGAAGTTCACATCCTTGTTGACACGGTGTACCTAACTACCATGTCGTTGGAATGGGACTTTTGACTTTCCAGGGCCATCAGTTTACTCACCTAAAACAGACTTCCTAATATTACAAACAGTCACAAACTTTCATATTTACGGAATACTTCGATGGAACCCAATTGACATGTCCTAAAATTTACTCCAGTGTCCGAGGGGAGAGTGAAGGGAAAATAGTGAGAGGGAGGAAACAGCGAATTCAGAGGAAGGTGTAGAGGCGGAATAGGGGTTGTGAGAGAGGAAAAGGGGAAGGGAGGGAGGAAATAACACGAGGAGGGAAAGAGGAATGAGGAAGGGAGAAAGAGGAAACAGTGTGATGTATGGCTGAAAGGGGGAGGGAGGTTTGGAAGGACGGGAAAAGGGGGAGAGGAAAAGAGATGGAGGTCAAACACCCAGAGAGAGAGAGAGAGAGAGAGAGAGAGAGAGAGAGAGAGAGAGATAGAGAGGGAGGGATGGAGAGAGGGAGGACTGATGGGGACAGGGGATGAAGGGAGGGAGCCAGTCAGGCGCCGGAAAATTATGGACAAGCGGAAAATAAAATAGTTGTTCCGTGGAGAGAGAGAGAGAGAGAGAGAGAGAGAGAGAGAGAGAGAGAGAGAGAGAGAGAGAGAGAGAGAGAGAGAGAATGTGTGTGAGTGTGTGTGTGTGTGTGTGTGTGTGAGTGAGTGAGTGAGTGTGAGTGAGAGTGTGTATATTTGTGTTTGATGGAATAGTATGTTTGAAGGATTGGAAATGTTGAAGGGAAGGACAGGAAAAGAGGGACAGAGAAATGAAGAAGTGGATGAGGATGTGGAGCAAGGAGTGACGTAGAAAGGAACTCAATGAAGCATAGGAGGAGGGAGAAAACGTGATCTGCAAGGCAACGAAACGGAGGACGAAGAGAAACATGCTAGGAGGGAGAAGGGAGTCTGTCAGTCGGTTCATGAGTGCGTGTATTCAGTTTCTGCAGGGAGGGAGGAAAATATTAGAGAGTATATGATGAGAATATGTGGAAGATAGTATGAGGAGGGAGACGGTATGAGGAGGGAATCAGACAGTATGAGGAGGAAGACAGTATGAGGAGGGAGACGATATGAGGAAGGAATCAGACAGTATGAGGAGGAAGACAGTATGAGGAGGGAGACGATATGAGGAAGGAATCAGACAGTATGAGGAGGGAGACGGTATGAGGAGGGAATGAGACAAGAGCAGCGAGAAGGAAAAGGTGTCTATTCATGAGGTCTAGAGTGAGGTAGGGAGTGAGAAGGACTGTTGGGAAGCAGAGAAGACCTTTAGGTGGTGTGAGAGAGAGTGGTGTTAGGACAGGAGGGAACATATATATTCAAAAGGAAGCCAATTACTCTGTGGGTGTTGGAAGAGCACAGCTGATCACCAGAGAGCAAAGAACATCAACAAAAGGAAGCCATTGCAAGTCAGGTCAGAAGGGAGCAATTACATTCAAGGGAAGGGAAACATTGTATGGATATATATTATAATTCATATTTATGTTGACTTAAATGCACTCCACCACTTAATTAAAGGGGAAGTTTTGTGTTGGTAAATTTGGAGCAATCGAATCCTCCAAACTATTCCAAGCAACAGAGCATTATTATTTTTGTTCCGCTGGTCCTGTTTCCTAGCATATCTTGGAGGAATCATGGCACTCCAATGTACCAAAAAAGAATTACCACCTTAACACTAATGGCGGTAAAAAATCCATTACACTTGATGATCACTGAAAGGTTATTTTTTCTGACCAGGTTTAGGAATGACTGGAGATGAACACTACACTCGTCAGGACCGGAATTTCCATTAAAGGGGTGTGGGAGTAGGGGACAGGCTCGGGGGGCGACTGGAGGGGGGCGGGAATAGGGGGACAGGCTTGGGGTGGGTAGAAAGCCTGCCTCCCTATTCCTGCATCCTCCAACCCCCCCCCCAAGCCTGTCCCCCTATTTCCACACCCCCTTAATCGTGATGGGTGTAGGTTCATTCCAAGCCATTCCTCCAGGTGGGAAATATAACCCTCACCGGACCATTAACTGTAATGTATTTGTTATCGCTATTGGTGTGAAGTGGTAGAATGCATAAATTATAATGTGAATTGATTTAATATGAATAATCAATAATACAGAGTTGCACACATTGTTCGCGAAAGTGTTCAGTGAATAAGTAAAAGGAAGTCAATTCAAGAGACAAGACAGTCCATCAGAGGTGTGAAAATCAGGTGAGACGAGTCATACCAAGAGGGAAGTAAAAAGTAAAGTCCATGAGAACCTTATTGGCTGATCCTCCTGTTTTTTCCTCGCCTTACTGTTTTCCAAATAATTTAAAGTGTGGCTCTGTAGTTACAAAGATATATTGCAAAATTAAAATCAAAACAAGATATAAATTGGCCACTACGTAAAATTAGAACGAGAGGATATAATTTTAGAATAAAAGAGGTGTTTAAAAGAGGCAAATTTATAGTATAGCAAACCAAAGCTCACTGAACAGACCAAGGTAAAAGCAGGCCGAGGGAAAATATAAAAGTGGCTCTAAAAAGTCCACACGGAAAAAGAAATGGAAAAAGTACAAATGACTAAAAAGAAAAAAAAAATGAGAAGGGGACCGAGTGCTGTGATAAAAAAAAAAAAAAAAAGTAATAGAAAAAGTAAATATGTTGAGCCAGAAATAAGCGAAGATTGGTTTAGGGGACGGCCGGAATCGTAATGGAAAAATGAAAAAAAAAAAAAAAAAATGTGACTGAGCGAGATTTATATATATAGTGTGAATTATCCGCGTTCGATTCCCAGATAAAGTTCCGAGGGGTAGGTTAGATAAGAAAGACTGTGATTAAGGTGATAGTATGCTTTTGATAGATTGGAGTGTCTTGATTCCTCCAAAGTATGCCAGGAAACAACAGACCCATGCAGAGGAAGAAAATTAATGGTATCCTGTTACCTGGGATAGTTTGGAGGAAATTGGTTACTCCAGATTTGCCAAAAGTATACCATACCCAATAATACTTTCCTAACTTTGCATGCGACTTGTATATGTGATTATTATTATTATTAATTTTTTTTTATTATTTATTTTTATACCGTTCATTCTTTATCATGCATGGAATGTTGAAATATACCGGTATCTTAAATCTCTTCTTCCAAAATAATCAGAAAGAAGGAAGGAATCAAAGAAACGAAGGGGAGAAATATAAGGAGGAAGGAAGGTGTGAAGGAAAGACGGAATAAAGAGGAAGGAAGGAGAGAATAAGGAGGAAGGAAAGTGTGAAGGAGAGACGGAAGGAAGGTGTGAAGGAAAGACGGAATTAAGAGGAAGTAAGGTGTGAAGGAAGGAGGGAATAAAGATGAAGGAAGATGTGAAGGAAGAAGGGAATAAAGAGGAAGGACGCGAGGAGGAGGAGAGGACAAGCACACAAGGAGATAATCAAGAGCTGGATTTGGCCCTCGTGAGTGCAAGGAAAACAAGACAGAATTTGTGTATGAATGGAAGAGAGAGAGAAAGAGAGAGAGAGAGAGAGAGAGAGAGAGAGAGAGAGAGAGAGAGAGAGAGAGAGAGAGAGAGAGAGAGATAGGTAAGGAGATTGATGTAGATAGAGAGATAGAAAAATAGATAAACGAAGAGATATACAGATCGATATATAAACAGAGAGAGAGAGATAGATAGATAGAGAGAGATAGAGAGAGAGAGAGAGAGAGAGAGAGAGAGAGAGAGAGAGAGAGAGAGAGAGAGAGAGAGATAGGTAAGGAGATTGATGTAGATAGAGAGATAGAAAAATAGATAAACGAAGAGATATACAGATCGACATATAAACAGAGAGAGAGAGATAGATAGATAGATAGAGAGAGAGAGAGAGAGAGAGAGAAGGGGGGTGGGAGGGGGGATGCAGTGGTAGAGATGGGAACACAATGCAGGGCAGGATTGGTATTGTGGTCCTTGACACTCACAACACTCCTTCTCTCTCTTCCTTACCTCCCTTCATCCTCCAATTCCCTCCCTTCCTTCTCTTCATCCTCCAATTCGCTCCCTTACCTCCCTTCATCCTCCAATTCGCTCCCTTACCTCCTTTCATCCTCCAATTCCCTCCCTTCCTTCTCTTCATCCTCTAATTCCCTCCCTTTCCTCCTTTCGTTTTCCAATTCCCTCCCCTCCCTCCCTTTCATCCTCCAGTTCCTTCCATTTCTCTTCTTAGCCTTGCAACCCATTGTCTTATTTATTTATATTTCGTCTCTCCCTTTTCTCTTTCTCCCTTCGTTTTTCACATCTTTTCTGAATGCTTCTCTCTCTCTCTCTTTCTCTATTGATCTACGGTATCTATCTATCTATTTCTCTCCTTCACTGCGTATACTCACAACACCCCCCACCCCCTTCTCTTTTCCTTCATTCCAGTCTCTTACTCACACGCACACTATTTTTTTTTTTTTCATTCCTTTGTTACAGTTTCTTGCCCTTCTCTCTTCTCGAACTTTTATCTAATTCTCTTTTCTTTCCTCTCTTCTCCAGCAGTAAATTTAATTTTCTTCATCTTGTGAGCCCCACTTTATTTATTTTCATTTATTTCATTTATTTGCTGATAACCCCTCTCCTCCTTTCTCCGGTATCACTTGTATTCTTTTCTCCCTCCTCTGTTTCTTCCCTAATGTTTCCTCTTCTCTCCCTTTTCCTCCCTCCTTTGTTTCTTGTCCAATGTTTCCTCTTCTCTGCCTTTTCCTGCCATATCTCTTGTTCTCCTACCTTCCCCAATAGTCAGTGTTCCAATACATGTAGCGGCATCTGGAACCTCAGGCCAAAGTATCCTGTAGTGCAGGTCTCCACAAAGTTGTGTTACACCCTCCAGAATATAGAAGGTCTCATAGTGAAGTTATATACATTTATAAAAATATGTTGTAATAATGTTAGGAAAGTACATATAATTTTATTACTACACATTCTTTTTTCCTCAAGATGTATACCATAAATTATTTTGTTTTATGGGACCAATTTTTACGATACCTAATGTCATCTGGCGTTTATACAAGTATATATAATATATATAAGTAACCTAAAATGTGAAATAATTTAGGAAAAGTCTTGTAGTATACCTCTGGATGGTCACATAGTCTCTACAAGGAAAGGAAAGCGTAGGGTGCTATTTTGACAACATGGGATTATGTCGTCAGCCATTATTTTTTCAAGTGACACTAGCTACGATGTATAGATGAAACTTTTTATCCTCGATTGCACATTGAAGTATTAATGATGTTTCAGATTGTAATGTAAACGAGGAGGGAGAGAGAGAGAGAGAGAGTAGAGAGAGAGATGAGGAGAAGAGAGAGAGAGAGGAGAGTAGAGAGGAGAGAGAGAGAGAGGAGAGAGAGAGAGAGAGAGAGAGAGAGAGAGAGAGAGAAGCTTTCGTGTATGTGTGTATGTGTATGTGTGTGTGTGTGTGTGTGTGTGTGTATGTGTGTGTGTGTGTGTGTGTGTAGTTAGACTTACCGTAGCCAGTGACCCGAATTCCTTCATTTTTTTTTTCTTCCCCCCAAAACGCTTCATCAGCTCGGGCACATTAAGCACTGAAAGGCCCGTGTTGACTTTTCCCAATAGAACCCAACGGCCTGACTGTACCCAAGGCAACTGGAGGTACGTACAGTCAAGAGCACTAATAAGTATACAGTTGAAGCTTGGAACAGTCTATCAATTCACCAACGAACTTATAATTCCAATGGAGATCTTAATTATTGTGCATTTATTTACCGTCTCTAGGAATTCGAAGCACACCTGAATACTTAATAGTACTCGTGACTGTACTTACCATACCTAACTAACAGAGTGCAATGACGTCTCTGTATACACTATTTTCCGTCGCTGTTCATTCAGCCTCTTGTTATGGATACCAGCCTTTGTGTACTCTATACCTTATAACAACACTCATCCCTCTTTACTATTCCCTAACTTCCTCTTCCCTCCCTCTTCCTTTTCTCCCTCATTTCCTACTCATTTTGTAGTTGCCTCCCTCTATTTCCATTTCTCTACCTTTTCCATCCTCTTTATTTATCTACCTACATATTTTCCCTTTGCTTTCTCATTATTTATTTACCTTTCCCTCTGTCCCATTTTTTTTCTAACCTTGTGCTTCTTCTTCTTCCTTTACTTTATTCTATGTTTTGTACCATGATTCTCTCCCTCTCTTCCCCTTATATCCCTCTCTCTTCTCTCTTTATTGTTCCTTATTTCCAACTCCCCTTTGGACTTTCTTTCCATTTCTCTTCTTCCTTCCTTCTTGATCTCTCCTTCGATTTTTCTTCATTGTTTCGTTCGTTTATCATATTTTTTTTATTTATCCCAGCGTCCCTTTTCCACCCCTTTCCTTCCTTGCTTCATTCTTTCATGTCCATTCACTTCTTCCCTCCCCTAGTCAGTTTTCTTCCTATTCTCTCCAATCCCCTTTCATTATTTTTATCTAGCCTCCCTCGTTCTATGCATCTTTCTTTCTTATTTTCTTTTGTGTCTCTTCCTTTCTTCCCATCTTTACTTCTCCTTCATTTCCCCACCTGTCTTACTCTCGCTCTCTTCCGTTCCATTTATTCTGGTGTGCGTTTACTCTTTCCAATTCTCACTCCTTTATTCCTCCCCTACTCTCCCCTGTTATCCGCCAAACACCCCTTCTTTCCACCCAGCCTCTCCCTTCCTTCTCTGATCCTCTCCCTTCCTTTTCTCCTCATCTCCCTTCATTATCTCCTTCTCCCTTCTTTCTCTCCTCCTATCCCTTCCTTTTCTACTCCTCTCCCTTCCTTTTCTATTCCTCTCCATTTCTTCTCTACTCCTCTCCATTCCTTCTCTCCATCTCTCCCTTCCTTTTCTCCACCTCTCCCTTCCTTCTCTCCACCACCTTCTTCATCTCCTTAACACCTCTCCCCACGTACTTTCCTTCCGCTTTCTTTCCGTCTGTTCCCAATTTCTCAGTCTCTCTCAGCCTCGACCCACTCCACCTCACCTCCCTTCCTACCCTCCAGTCCAAGTTTTTCAATTCCCAGACTCACGCTTTTTTTAAACTAGTTTCTGTTTTGTTTGTTCACATTTTTAAGCCAGTCACACGCCACATCCTGTTTAATGGTCTGTTGTTGTTGTTGTTGTTGTTGAGGATGGTAATGATCATGCAGGTCAGGTCGGGTAATGATGGTGTTTATTCCATGTGGGCAATTAGTCTGGTAATTAATGAGGATAATGGCTGATCCGTTCAAGCCAAACTCTTTTATTATATACATTGTTATCTTATCATGGTTCATTTTCCCTTCCTTTATCTTGCTTAATATTATCCATATCGGTATGGAGTTTGGAATTTTCTTACGCGTATATACAGTGTATATATAATTATATATCCGGTATTTTATTCATATTTTCTGGTATTTTGTATTTGTATTAGAGATATATTCACATTTGGATAAATTCGCGATATATGTGCACACTTCTGGAGTATTTTAAGTTTTCCCTCGACGTTTATCCCTGTCACATCCCCCCCCCCTCCCACCTACCTCCCCCTGCCTCTCCACCTCCCTGCCTCTTCTCCCCTTCCCTTGCTTGTCCTGCATGATTTTGGCAGACCTGGAGTCCTTGCCTTAGGGTACCAGTTGGGAGAGGGGTAGAAGGAGAGAGGCTGGATCTTGAAGGGGGGGAGGGAGAGCATGAGGATCTAAGGGAGAAGGAAGTGAGAAGAGAGAGAGAGAGAGATGGAATGATGATGGTAAGGGGGAAGAGGGGTGAAAATCAGTGCTTTAGTCAGTGCATGAATGGGGTGGAGATTGGAGAGAGAGAGAGAGAGAGAGAGAGAGAGAGAGAGAGAGAGAGAGAGAAGAGAGAGAGAGAGAGAGAGAGAGAGAGAGAGTATACTTATGCGATTAATCATGATCAAAGCGAGATAAATGGAAAGGATACAGTATAAGAGAATTATCGCTGGAGAAGAAGAGAACATAATGAAGAGAAATTGGGTCAATGAATAAACAGGAAGGGAATTGCAGAGGGACGGTGCAACAATTC